>NDXB01000041.1:0-32080 GCA_002631895.1 Agapornis roseicollis
CACTTGCAGCCCAGAAAGCAACCGTATCCTGGGCTGCATCAAAAGGAGCGTGACCAACAGGTCAAAGGATGTGATCCTGCCCCTCTACTCTGCTCTCGTGAGACCTCACCTGGAGCACTGTGTGCAGTTCTGGTGTCCTCAACATAAAAAGGACATGGAGCTGTTGGAACAAGTCCAGAGGAGGGCCACGAGGATGATCAGGGGACTGGAGCATCTCCCATATGAGGACAGGCTGAGAAAGTTGGGACTGTTCAGCCTGGGGAAGAGAAGATTGCATGGAGACCTCGTAGCAGCCTTCCAGTATCTGAAGGGGGCCTATAAGGATGCTGGGGAGGGACTCTTCATTAGGGACTGTAGTGACAGGACAAGGGGTAATGGGTTCAAACTGAAACAGGAGAGGTTTAGATTGGATATAAGGAAGAAATTCTTTCCTGTTAGGGTGGTGAGATACTGGAATGGGTTGCCCAAGGAAGTTGTGAGTGCTCCATGCCTGGCAGTGTTCAAGGCCAGGTTGGACGAAGCCTTGGGTGCCATGGTTTATTGTGAGGTGTCCCTGCTTATGGCAGGGGGGTTGGAACTAGATGATCTTAAGGTCCTTTCCAACCCTAACTATTCTGATTCTATGATTCTATGATTTTGGGTACTCACGTGATATAAAGGTTAAATTATTTGCCCTGGCACTTTATCCTAGGAATATATTTCACTCAAAGCAAGCAATATTATCCAGGTGGTATTTTGCCCTATCAGCCTTATATACCAGTCCCAGTGAAAACATCTGTAATATTGAGGTCTAATCTTCTTCAGAATAAAATCAAATAAAAGTCCTTAGAACAGTCATGAAGGAATTTGAAAAGGAAGCCTTGTGTACATTACTGGGAACATCCCAGACTTCACAAGGTTCCTAATTTGGATTCCCTGACATAAAAATTCTCAGGCTGAAACAACACTACTGAAATAATGCTATAGTACAAAGAAACTGGTACTTTTAGGAAAAAAAAAAAACCAAAACCAAACTACACTGTAAATGTACTTGGATATACTGACATTAGCATGCAATCTGAAAGGATGAAAAAGAATCACTTCCTTCCTTCTGCCACTTTTTGTTCATTAGGATTAAAATATTCAAAAAATAAAGCTTTTCTCTTGCTCTTAGCACCTTTTCTGTTCTTGACAATGCAACCCTGATACCCTAACACTAACATAAAGTTTTCTAATACAGATTTACAGCTAGAAGTCTGATTTGTTATTCCATTCATGTGATTCTGCCCAGAAGTGTTTCGAAGATAACCATTTTAAAGCCAGTAAAGTTACGCTCCCCTCTGTGGAACATGATCTGCTGGGTCAACGTCCTTCATTAGCGAAGAAAAACTATGCAAAAAGCTGAAGATGAAATGGTGCAGAGATTAATTTAATGGTAACTATCTTCTGAACACAGTAAGCTTTCTTGTGCACAGAATCAGAGCCAGGCTACATACTGTGAATCTAAGCCTGGATCTTTTCTCTCTACATGGGTAAAGGGTTCAATTGCAAGGGCATTTACATGGGAGATTTAGGGCTTCTGTATTTTGGATTATGTTCTCCTTTCCTTCATGTAATTGCAATAATAGATGCATGACAGAAAGTTATTTGTTTCTATATATGTGTGCTAGGAACCTCAAAATGGTGATTGATTTTGCCCATAGTAAGTGCTCTTCCTAGAAAAAAGAACTGGAAGCACAGGAAGAAAGTCCTGAACCAATCTTTGAAGAAAATGTCTGAGACTGGACAGTCAGGTACCCAAGTCTTCATTTGAAAAACCACTCGATGCAGCATGAGGTAGAAGAGATTTCTTTCATAAGCTACCAAGCTTAAAGGAACTTTCCCCTGACATTCAAACCCACAGGATCAAGGCCTGTATCTGTAAGGAGCAGCCAGTCAAACCAGCGGGGGCTTAGGGACTTTCAGCATCACAGTACACAAGCTCACTAGCTACAGTTTGCAACAAAAAGTCAGGGATAGGCATGAACCCACTAATGGTTTTGGCACTGTCTTCCAGTGAAAAACATGCCTGCTTCTTGTCAAAGCATAAGCACACTTGCTGATGGCCCAGATCACCTGAGCAGAAGTGCCTATGTAGTGTGCGTGGTCTCTATTCACTTGCTGCTCTCACAGAGGAGCCTTCAGGTTCCCAAACCCCTCCTTTAATTGGTCAGTTTAATACCTAGTCCCACGCTGGATAGGAAAAGCAAGTAGTTCCCCACAGTGGCTACACTCTCCAAGGACTAGAAATAGTTTCTACATACCTATCTGATTCGGAAATGCAGATTAGCTGTCCCACAGAGCTTTCTCTTGAACCCTCTAACATGCAGGGTAAAAAAAATGAATACCTCTGAATATTTATGCCATAGTCCCTTGCTGTGCACTGAACTTCACACTAAGATCATTGAAATAAATACTGCATTGCTCATCTTGTATTTCTTTTTTTTTTTTTTTCAGTGATATTGAGGGATATTTTACATTCAAATGCTGTCTTGAATTAATGAGGATAAGAAGCATGCAGTACATTGCTACATATTTTCAGTAGCCCTTATGTTGTTTTCACCCTGTGAATGTTCTTGAGGGGAAATATACTGCAAGAAAAGACATATATAAAAGGAAAAAGTAGTTATACTGAGTTCTCTCTCCCTTCCTACTCATATATCTGTCTTTATTCTTTCTGCAAAATATCCACATCTGATGGGCCACATGAGAAAGGACAAAGAGAAATATTGAGGAAGAAAAAAATAAATTGAAAAGGTTTATTTCACTTAAAAAACTGTGCAGCAAATGGAGATCAGGAACCACAATTCTTTCCTAATATTCTAAATGCTTTACCATCTTCATAGTGAGAGCACAGTCACTGCATCTGTACTTCCTTGATAATTTATTATGCTATACCATGCTCAGTAACCAGCTTCCCAAATGTCCAGATCAGGCATCAGTCTGGATCAAGACTGATCAAGTCATAATTCCATGCTGATAAAACCCACATACCAGGATATGGAGGTATCATGCACATGGATGATGCAAGGATTCAGAATGCCAGTAATCTGGATAGACATCTGTAGGCTGACTGTCCAAGACCAGTTTAAATTCTGCTTCTTTACTAGTTCATTGGTTATGTTTATGTATATGTGTGTGTGTCAGTATGTGAAATCCACATAACTACACCTATATATATGTATATATGTAAGTTTGTGCCTATATAATGCCCTTATATGTATATATAAGTGTGCCTATATATATGTGCCTATATATATAATATGCCTATACATATGCCCTTAAATATACAATTATTATAAACTTCACGGTATTATTTAAAATACTGCTTATAAGTTTCTATATATTTCATCGCATCTGTTTTAAAGTAAATTCCTTAAATTATTTTTGCATAACATTGCAATTAGTTTTTGTTGAATATTCAGCCTTAACAGAATTAATATTTAACAGATTTCTGCAATCTGTCCAAGACTGTTTGCTAAAGAACAATATTATTTCTACTGCTGCATTTGAAGTGAGAATTCCTTGAACTCTGATAAACTGAGAAAATTAGGAGTTCATAACAGAATATTAGCTCATGTCCTCATACAATGCTCCTGAAACATGCAAACATACCCACACATCTGGGAAGCTCCTGCTATAAAATCTTTCTCATGCAAGTAATCCTTTAATCAAATTCCAGCTATTCAACAAAGCTTGTAATTTCCTGAAAAGGCAACATTTTCTTTCAGAGGAAGTGGCTGGGGAATCAGGTGGAAAATAGAAATGCTGAAATTAAAATCAAGAATTTAAGAGGTAATGCATACTCCTCAATTAAATCTGTTTGCATGTTTTCCATTTTGATCTTTCCAGAGCAAGCAAAGAAATAGCAGCATAGTACAAGGCCTCATGGTTTTTTTTTAGAGGTATTATTACTAGTCGATAGAAACTTATTTTCAGATTTAAAGTGATGGTTATAAGCCATGCATGGATATAATGCAGCTAACTAAATATTAGAGTGGGTTTCTTTGTTAAATCACAGTAACTCTCTTCTCTTGATGCACTCTGTTTATTTGAGCTGACCTCAAATACCATTCCATTTATGGTCTGTATTTAGCCTTATAAATAGGATAGTTAAAATAATTTCTATACAAAATCCATTGAGAAATTTAGGGTCCTTCCCTATTAATAGATAAGATAATGTTATTTGAGAAAAGGGGACAGTCACTGGAAATGCAAATTAGACAGTCACTCAGATCTTTTCCCATACTGCATGTGTTAGTGCACAGGCACTTCAGAGAGAAGCCCTGGCATGTGGATACCACAGAAAGGGTTGGGGAGAGGGTTCCTCACAATGGTACCTTGCAGAATTCCTTGCTTACATGCAAATGCTTGAGGTGACCCTGGTTAAGCGCTATTTTGTTGATTGTGTGTCTCCTATGTCCACATCATCCCAGGCCCTTGCAGAAGACTCAAACAGCATAATACAGTCTAGTCTTTTGGCTATGGTAGTACTTCTTTTCCATAGGCCCTGAGTAAAAAGTCCCAAAGCCTCTGGTAAAGACAATGCCAAACTCCTTCCAAGCCTCACCCAAAAGATCTGCCTTACTACCACATTTCAAAGCTCTACCCTGTTCACAGTAGTCCCTAAATCTTAGCAATAAAAACTCCTAATGCCCATATGTGGCAAGCATTTGCTGTTTACACAGCCATTAGCCAATCTTTCCAGAAGAGGTTTTTTTTCTTTTGCATGCCATTTCTTACTCAGGTTACAAGTGCAAAAAACCGAGGCCTGTAGTAATATGTTTTAACAGGCAAAAACTCAAACATGAAGTCGCAGACACAATTTTTTTCAGATGTGCTTTTCAGCGTAGTCTCAGGGCAACAGAAAAAGCAATATTCTTTTCTTCTGCTTTTGTGGTAAGATGTAGTTAAAAAGATCTTTTCTTCAGGCTAATGTCTACATTGAAAGCAAGATTCAATCAAGAATTACATTGCTTAATGCTGTTTTGCAGAGCTTTGATTGATTGATTCAGCCTTCCCTTAGTCATATGACAAATGAATGGAAAAAAAGATGAATAGTCTCCCTATCTGGCCTCTCCATGCTCTGTGGTGTTCATGCCAGCCTTAGCAAAACTGCTTTTTAAGATTGGTCTAAAAAAAAAATGGTCAGAACCTATCATAAACTACTGTATCAAAGAAATATGCAAATCTTTCCTTGTTCCATATTCTCCTTAGCCTCCCACTGCAATTATTAAATTACAGGGTATTAATAGAAACTAAATAAAGCACTCTGAAAAGACGAATTCCAAAGATTCAAATTTCAAATGCCAAGTAGAGAGCATGCAATTAGGTTCTTAAATAATTCTTATCTAATTTCATGCTAATATTAGTACTTCCAAAAAACAATTAAAAAATGCAGTATTCCCAGACAGTGCATTGAAACAGCATAGAGGCACAGAGAATCTTGGTGAATCTTGTATTTTGATGTTATGCACAAATAAAATTTAACTCCAGCTACAAAAGTAAAAACCATTTTGCCATCCAAAAGGAGTTCATAATACTTATATGGTGATACAGAGAAAAAAAATGCAGATCTTTTCCTGAACCAATGCAATAGGAAAATGAGGCTTTTCTGCTTAGATTTTTGGAGAGCACAAATTAGCACAAAGTTTTACTTAATTGGGCTTTTCAAGTAAGTACGCAGCAATGAGCATTAGTCTCTCCTCATTGGGTTTTAAAACCGTTATGTCTATCCAGGTCCCGTAGTCTTATAGATTTTAATGGTCTTAATGAAGAAAGAGAGTATTGTTATTCAATTTGACTCAAGCAGATCTCCAGTCAGCCTGACAATGTCGCCATTCACAATGCTATTGTTAGAGTTGTGTCTTCCTTTCTATTTTAAATATTGTTTTCCAGGAGTTTTTAACTTGACGGTAATTTTTTTTGCCTTGAATCTCAAGCTTGGCAAATAAAATTGGTCAGTCTGTTGGTCAGTCTGTCTTTCTATTATCTGCACACATAATACACATTCCTGCAGTACAGAACGGACAAAAATCATCCATTTGGTTCAAAATCTCACTTGATGCGCTCAAAATCACTGTTTTTCTAAAAATTGGGGTTTATCAAATTATTTACATGGCATACAGTCAAATTAATTTGGATTTGCTGATGACAAAAAGAATATAATTGAGTATTTGCAGGACTGAGGTTGAAATATTTGCTTATTATGGCTTGTGGTTCTTAGTATTTACTGGATCTCCAAGGTGTTTCTCACCCAAAATGGGTGTATAGCAATGTATCATGAACTGAGTAGACATTTTTTTTCCTTTTGATTTAATATCTTATAATATATTAAGCAATTCTACCATACTCAGGAGAATATTCTGTATTGGTTTGATGATTACATACCAGAACTAGTTCATGAAAATCAAGTTTACATTTTGTACAACTGCAAGTGTTTGTACATACAGGGCCAGATTCTCGTAGTTCAGATTGCCAGGTTACACCAAGGGAGGCAAAGGGAATACAGATCCCATCTTTTTTACTAAGTGAAGAAAAGAATGAAAGCCATTTCATTTCAAAGGAAATGTAGGATCTGTGGACCCCTAAACTGTGCAATTATAGTTTCTCAGAGATCATCTTGACCATTACTAAACTCCTTTTGAGGATGGTCTTGAAGGCAGCCTCAGGAAACTGAGGTTTTGGTGCACCATATACACGAGGCCTGTGCACCATCTCCATAGACACAAATGTTCCATCTTCCTCTTTTCATATTAGAACTGGTTAGGCCTCAGAGACAGGGAATCATCTAACATGATTGTGGATGCCTGATTACCATCCTCAAAGAATGTCAGCACATCCACTATACAGCTCAGCTGTCAGACCTTCCAAACCCTATGTTCCCACAAGATTTTCTTTAGCTAACCCAAAAAGCCCATCTGCTTTGCATGTGGTTGGAATATGAAGAATTTTTTGTTTCATAAATCTGATCACTAGACTGTTACTTCTACCTATTAATGGCACTAGAACAGCTGCCTCAGATTTAAATCTCCTTTGTTTCCATGTGCTGTATTGGTAAAACTAAAATTGATTTTTCTACTTCCTAAGTGGGCTGCCATCTTAACCAGGCATTTACCATAACCTGGGGTTAGATGTCATTTTAGCATGGTATCAAACTGTACCTTTTGCAATAACATACACCAAGAACTAGCTGGAGCAGTTAAGTGCTAGCTGAGCATTCTCAGCACTGCAGCTCTCAGAGGACAAATTATTGTACCTAGAAGAAAAATATTGATGGACAAACTGCTGGGAAAAATTGGAAGGTGAGAGGAACAGATGGCTCTCTCTCAGACCAGGTAAGACTGAAGGACTGAAAACAGAAGGACTGAGAGCAAGAGGAAAAAGCTCATACCAGAGCTCCCCTTCCCTGGTCTTCCTCTCCCCCCATTCTTCTTAGAAGAACTAAGCAGTGCAAGTTTGGAATAACTAGCATGACTGCAGAAGTCACCAAAAGAGTGCTAGAGCCTGAAGAAAAAGCTTTCATCCCATGAGAACTGCACTAACAGAGCCATACTTGATCTACCCAAAATGCTCATTAAGTGAAAATGGGTTTCTGGAAGGAAAGAATTACTCACTTGTTTAGGCTTAGATCCTTGTTCCAGAGCTGGCATAAGAAGTCAGATTAGATATAGATTTCTGTATCCTTCTGAATTTAAAAGATGCCTACAATGGAAAGGTAAATAATTTCTTCTTCCCTGAAATATATTTTTAACATCAGATAACAAATGTATCATCCATTTTACAAAATATTGTCTCCATACACATAGCTATATCAATTATGTACATCTATGAAGGTGGCTGACTTGATTTGAGTCATAGTTTAAACCCAGCCACGTAGCTCGTTCACTCACTCAATCCCCCCCTTTCTTGCCCTAACCCTGCTCCCAGAGGGATGGGGAGGAGAATCAAAAGAATGCAACTCCCACAGGTTGAGATAAGAACAGTTTAGTAACTAAGGTATAACACAGATCAGTGCTGCTACCACCAATAATAATAATAATGATAAAGGAAATAAAAAAGGAAAAGAATACAGCATCTCACCAACCACCAACAGATAACTCACCTCACCCCGCCAGGCCAAGCACCAACCAATGCCTCCTCCAACCCCTCAGAGTACTAGCCCTTCCAGGTAACTCTCTGTTACATCCTGGGCATGACATGCTGTGGTATGGAATACTTCTTTGGCTAGCTTGGGTCAGGTGTCCTGTCTCTGCTTCCTACCGGCCTCCCCTCCTCCCTGGCAGAACATGAGACTCACAAAGTCCTTGGTCAGAATAAACATTACTTAACGACAACTAAAAACATCAGTATTAGCTCTGTTCCCAGGCTGAGTCAAAACACAGCGCTGCACCAGCTACTAAGAAGGAGAAAAATTGACTGCTACTGCTGAACCCAGGACAATTTGCTACTCAGAAAGTTTTTTAAGCATGATTTCTTGCTCAAAGAGGTGATCACTTTAAGATCGCCATTGCAGAAGTGAAAGTTTCCTATTTAGTAGCTGGCAATATAGTCAGAATATGCTTTGAGCAGACTAGATGTATTATCACCTGTCAGCTATTTAGAGCTCCTATTAAGTTAGAAGATAGACCCGCACTGAGCTGGGGAAAGCTACATCTGCTTCCAGACATCAAACTGACATTTCCTGGAAAGAAAACACCCCACCTGTTCACTGTAGTCTTTGGAGCTGCCAACAGGGCAAGCAGACATTACTGCCAGGTTAACCAACTGAAAACAGATTAGTGAATATGAAAACTTTGCCACTACATTATTAACTCCAGTAGGTTACTCAGGACTGGAAGCATTTGTACTAAATATGACACCTGCTGGAGACTATTCAAGTGAAAAAATCAGATTCAGGAATAAGGCCAGTAACAATGACTCGGTGAGAGAGGGAGAGGGAATGCCCTGGAATAAATAGATTAGTATTTTCCTACTATTTTGACTAGAAACTGTCTTCTCATTGATGCTTAGCACTTTCTTATAACGTGGCCGATGTTTTATTGATCTATGAGTCTGTTAATCCCAGAGCCTGGTTTTATGGGACGTAGCAATGAAAATAACTGCAGGTATGCAGTTTCTTATGTCTCTGTGGATAATTTATTATACTCACCAGCCAATATTGAGGTGTCATCAGGAACTCAAACAATCAGATCACTAAAATCACTGGTTCAAATTTCTTAATTCAGATTATACCTTCTGAAATGTCTTTCCTGCTGATAAAAGAAGAAATTTGCTAAGCAACAGTTCCAGCATTTTTTTCTTGTGATTGAAACCCTGAGAGCAGTTATAAATACTAGAAAGAGGAATGCCTGGGCCATAGAAGATATTCAGCAATATTATTCCTGTTACATGCAAAATTTCTACCGGCATCAAGTGAAATAAATGTAGCAATGTTTTGCCTGTAATGCCAAAGCTACTGCAGAAGACATGTTAGCAGAATTGAAAGCATGTAGTTCACATTGATTTCAAAGGATACAATTCATTTTGAATATTTAAAAAAATTAAAACATAAAAAATAATATAAACATATTTGTGAAAGCTAGCATGCTAGATCAGGCAAAAAGACTAATATAAATAGGTATGCAGTAATAAATGGCAAATAAAGAAAATTTTGGGGGTTTAGAAATCACTCTTGCCAATGGATATCACATTCTAAGGACTACAAGCATCAATCCCAGATTTAACAGTACTGAATTTCTTGACTGTACAAATGAAGCTATATTTGTGTTTGGTTAATTGAAAAAGTTTTTAAAAGAAAAGGTCTCTTTAGTACAATTACCTTTTGCCCCAACGTCCCCCCCACCTTTACCCCCAGCTTGCTTTTCTTAAAATTATCAAGAAGGTACTAAGCTATCTCCAGATATCTGAGAAGGTAGATGGGTGGTAATTGTGATGTTAAAGAAATAACAGTTACTTTGAAACCCTGTCTTGCTTACAGCTTCATCATTCTGACTATCATTTCCTTTAACTGTAGTATTGCAATTTTGGTTTCTAATGGATCTGATTTCAGGGTTGCACCTCTATCATTCTCAACAGTATTTTGAAATGCAGCTCTTCTTGCTGTGGAATTCCAATGCTTTCAAGTTATTAAAATTGTATGTCTTTTTATTTTTCCTGTAGATGCAATAATTCCTTTGAGGCAATTATTGTCCTCTGAAGTCAAGGCTTTTTGCAACTGCTAGAGTCAAACCTGAATGCCTTTTAGGATTAGCCCAGAATTTTCTTCTGCTACCTACACTGAACTATGAAAAAAAGATAACATATCAATTGATATATTGATTGTATATTTATGTGAGTAACCAAAAAACTGAAACTTAAATTTTCGTTTTCTATGCAGTGTTTTAATATAGGGACTAAAGTATAACATGGTATTCCTACTCTACCAGTTCTTCATAAAAAACTGCATGCAGACCTTTAAGATACTCTGATTTTATGAACTCTCTAAGAAAGGCTAACTTGACTCTGGATTTTAATCAGGATTCATATTCTTGTCCCACTTGATTGATACATAATTCCATTTAAATCATGTAATTGCAAACAAAAAAAAAAAGATCTTTTTTTGTTACCATTTGATTATCACTCCTTAGAAAGGATTATATTGTGCTTCCTGATAAGCAGCAAATGACAATCCAGCAATAAACAACAATTAAGAAAAGAACATACAAATCTTTTTGGCTTTTATCTTTGATATTTCTCAAAATTTGTCTTGGTTCACAGTGAAATAATAACGCTTCAGTTCAGTAGAACTTTAAAAAGTGACAGCTTGGTTAAAAAATTTCTCTTTTCTTTTGAATGGTTTTAAATTTGTATTACAGACACACTGAAGAAGATTTTTAAACACAAAAGTATCACTGAATATCTTTCACTCAGATGCTGCAAAAAGGATGCTGACTGCTTCAGTCAAATATAAAAATATTTAAAAATTCAGTAGCTGTACTTTTTTCAAACCATTTGATGTGATAGAATAAATAATAATTGTATATGTATAATGTTAACTATTCTATGATTCTATGTTCATATATCACTATACATAAATGCTTGTATGTATGTACATATATATGTACACACACATATATACATATATACACAATTTTCTACTTTTTCTTATTAAAGCTTTTTGGAAAGTTTCTCCTTAGCAGATGCATGATGTTGTGTTTTGGGTTTTTTTCTTTGGGGGAAGGGGGGTTGTTTTGGTTTTTTGCAAAAACTGGAAAAGAAATACTACACTAATATCAGTTTCACAAATTGCAATGAATTATGCTTTACATTTAAAAAATACCAGTTTAGCATAGGAGATGTAGAACATAGAATCATAGAAATGTTAAGGTTGGAAAGGACCTTAAGATCACCAAGTTCCAACCCCTCAAACCATGCCACCCAAGGCCCTGGCCAACCTGGCCTTGAACACTGCCAGCGATGGAGCATTCACAACTTCCCTGGACAACCCATTCCAGTGCCTCAGCACCATTACAGTAATAAACTTCTTCCTTATATCCAATCTTAACTTCCCCTGTTTAAGTTTTAACCCCTTACTCTTTGTCCTATCACTACAGTCCCTAGTGAAGAGTCCCTCTCCAGCCCCCTTCAGATCTGCATTTCTGGGAATCTAGATAATCCTAGAACACTTCAAAATGGCTCAGGCTTGACATTGTGAATACAGTCCCAGAATAATATAAGTATTTTGTGTCATCTTTCCATAATTCTACTTTGGCATGTCACTTCATCTTTTGAGCAAAGTTTCAGATTAACAGGCTTGAGTAATACAGAGACTATTCAAAAGTCAATATGAAGTCTTCATTCTCCATTACTTGCATTTCAGTTAGCTCAGTTAATTGAATCAGGAAACAGAAATAGAACTGTGAGATTTCATTGACAAGCCACAAACATACACACAGGTCAGATTTCAAACTCTGACTTTGCAATGTGATGGATGAAATTTTAGAAAACTGCTGCCAATCCAAGAACCTCTTAAACACAAAATTAGGCAAGGGTTGAGTTTTCTCAAATTATTGTGGATATTTTATTGCTCAGTTATTACCAACCTAAGTGTCACAGTCACAGAATCGTATGAAAATAGGACTAGAACTGATGTGGCGTCTCCCTTTTGCCTTCTTCTCAAGAAATTTCAAACACTGTTTTAACTTGTTGTGAAAAAAAAAAAAAAAAATCTTCCTTTCCAAGTAATCAAGCTGCCATTTCAAATATTTTAAAAGGACTTTTGGGCTGATTTTTGTTTTTCTAGATTCCTTTGATATCCAACACAGCTCAGGAGCCTAAGGTGTGCTCTAATGTGAAATGCCATATAGTCAAAGAGCCACAATTCCCATGTTAAGTGAGGCACTCAGACGCTACTGCATTACCTAAAACAGCTACAAACATGTTCATGTTCTTTTCTGTCCTGCTGCATATCCTGCAAGCACTTAGAAAATAAAGGCCTTTCAGTAAAGAGTTTGAGCTTTCATTTGTGCATCCAAACACTGCATTCCAATATGCTTTTTACAGACAGCTTTACAGTCCCCCAAATTATAGCAAGCCGTACTGCCAGACTAAGACACAGGAAGAAGCAGCTTTGCAAAAATGCAAAGGAAAAAATACAGACATACACTAGATATTGCTAGCCTAGCCCACTGGGCACATATTGTTGGTCACAGCATGGATCTGCCAGTGTGGGGTATATTTACAGCATGGGGTGTGGAGAAATATACACAAAAACAATCGTGAGAACCATACATTTTTTTCTTATGTGAAATGCATTGAAAATTGACCCTGTCAGGATGTAAATGAGGAATTGGATTGTTGTGGAAATTCTGCTGGGTTGTGTGCTTGTAAGTGTTGAATTTTCTTTTTAAGTGATCAAAAGTCTCTTTGAGTCACAACAGTAAAAGATGGCAAAGACCACATATTGCTCTAATTCTGGTATTCATGACCTCTTGCAGAGATTAATGGATGAAAGATATTATTAGAACTTTGTATTCCTTTGTCCCAGGCTGACACCGCGTGCCATGGTAGCTATTCAATGTCTTCTCTTTTTTTTTTTTTCAAAATTATATCATATAAATTAAACTGGAAAAATCACAGCAAATCACAGAAAGAGCTAATATACTCTACATAGAGACATTTAAACACCTGCTATATTCTCTTTTGCTCAGGTGGTAGAATAATCACTGTACCCCTTGAAGTAGGAGTGCTTCAACCTTCCATTTTATATTGCTTCTTCTCTGCTTCTTTCTTTCCCCATGGAATTGCTGAGTGCATGTTTACAAAGCTTCTTTTTGCATATACAGTAAGACTAAAAAATATTACAATTCTCGTAATCAGTAGGATATGGCACTTTTAGGGACTTCTTATCACAGTTTAGTCCAGCAGCAAAAAGATAGGTTGATGGAACTGTGTCTGTTCTGATTAACACCAGGAAACCATCCCGGGCAGAGATTCCTTACACCTGTGAGATAGCCAGCAATGAGTAAACAGACTGCTGTGGGCATACACCATCCCACATAAGTGACTGATCTACATCACCACTGAACATTTCCATTGATTTATAGAGGCTCGGGTAGTAAACAGTGGGGGGTTAAATCAGTTACTCAAGGAAAGCCTTCTTTTCAAAAACGTTTTGCAACCTTAGTTCTCCAGTTGAACTAATCACACTAAGCCCATTGCTGTACTGTCAGATTGGATAATTTCAAGTAAGCACAGTTACATTGAATTTTTGTGGTATTGCTTTTTGTTGCAGTAAATCATTGGAAAATTACATACTTTACAGGGAAAAAAAAAACAAACAACAAAACCAAAACAACACAGCAAAACCTAAACAAAATAAAAACCAAAAAAAGAAATAATCTACATGTCCTGGTTCCATAGAGGAACATAGAGGAACAAGACTTTTGTAAATGATAAAGTAAAAAACTGTGTCCTTCCTTCAACTATCAAAAGACAGTATTGTACTACAAGCATAATAAAGAAAAGCTGACTCTACATCAGTGTTATACAGCCTGGGTTTTATTTCAGAATGCTCAAACAGCAAAATAAAAGTATTGATTAACCACCCATGCCGTTATTTAAATAAAGGCAATACAGAAAAGTTTATGATTCTATGATTCTATTTGAAATACTGTCCTATTTTCAAATATCAAAACTGGGATATATGGAAAATCAAAATGGTTGTAAAAGTTACCACAGTGACAAAATTCCATGTGAATTAAACCTTGATGTCCTGACTCTTTAATCAGTAAATCAACCTGAATACATGAGCTGGCAAATAAATTGAGTAGGAAGATATGATTTCATATCGTCATTTTCCAAGGGGAAATGAATATTGTTTCCCATTTTCCAGTAAAAAAAACCCGCAGTGAATATTACTTATCCTTAAAAGAGATGTTAGCACAATACTTAGTGGTAATGTATGAGCAATAATAGTTGATACAAGTGCAGAAGTGCTATGAAAACATACCTTGTTTATCAGACAATAATATGAAGAAGGCATTGTATTTCAAAAAGTTTAAAGCTTAATTCTGGCTTATTTAAGCACATGTAAAATGTTTATACTTAGATTAGAAACTTATGCTATATTGCACCAGAATCTGTGACTTACATATATGGTATAAATATACACCTATGGGAACTTCCACTTTGAATTAAATACAGTCACAGTTGAAGGATTATTTATCTTGCCTTAGATCTTTACCAAATATTAAAAGCCCTGCCTGCAGATAAGTTGGTGAGTATTCAAACATTCAGTTACCTGCTGAAAGCTCAGTGCATCTGAGAAGACACAGAAATAGACATAATAAGCAAAAAAAGGGGTATAGGAATCCTATACTGTTTAATAGTGGAACACACAATAAATTTGAAGGGCTATCCAGAGCTAAAATGGTTATTGGAAGAAGAGTCTCTGAGCTGCAGAAAGTCCTCCTTCAACAGACTAATCTCTTTTCAAGGCAACTACTGCATCTCTCTTGTCAACCAGTTTAATAACTGCCATAACTCAAGAAGATGCAATACCCTGGTCACTGAGCAAAAAACCTCGAAAGCCCTCAAGAGGTAGATATTACCATATACATCATAATCTCATTTGGGGATATTTTTATTTCCTCTCCACTATTTTTGTCTATATTGCAATCAAAATCTGACAGACCAATATGCTATCGAAGATCCAAGTAAGAATTTTAATTGAAAAGGCATAACCTAGAATATTGACTAGCATGAGCAGAGCATTTAAATACTTCAAGTCTTGGCAGACTTCAATAATCTTACAAAAATGGCACCTGTCTACAAGCGTATACTAGCCTTCCTGCATCAAAATCAATTAATATATTATTATTTCCAGGAGGCAGGGATCTGGACCAAAGAAAGTATAATTCAGTATATCCTAGTATCAGTTCAAGCACAGCTAAAGACAGTGCTAATGGTACATTGAAACCAGGGAAAGCTTTTGTATGTTTGCCTGAAAAGTACACTTTATGTCTGCAGGTTAAAGAAAATCCTTTCTCTTTCGTTTTCAGTTACAGGCTTACACCTGTTAGAGTCATGAATTATTACTTATAAAAATATAAATGAAAAATTAGTTTTAAAACAGACCATGCAACTTGAAGTTTGAGTGAGATAGAAAGTTATTTTTTGAATAATAATTTTTCCAGCACTGCAGTTGTCATGAGGACACTTGTGAAAAGATACGGGAGAAGGAGACTGTCTTGTTAACACATCAAGGATGATCACAACTGTCTTCATTTCAATCCAGTGCTCTTTTCATCTGAAAGCAGCACATGAGCACTAATATCGTCTGGACAAGGGGTGGCTCCCACTCTGCTCTGCCACTTACTCCTTTTTTCTGCCAATCTTCTGATTTATATACACATTTGGAAAACAATCTAGATTTGCAGAGATGGATGTTTGCCTTTCAGCGTCCTCAAATTCCACATTTTTGTGTAACCCACAGGGTGCCGTCTTTGGACCAACACCCCAGAAATAAGTTTAGAGTCTGAACTGCAGGAAACTACTATGGAAGTATAGAAGTAAACAACAAGATTTTGGTCATGAGTTTCTAGCATACAGATTGGCTGCTATTACCTGGCAAAGTAAGGGGAAAGGGTATAGGAAGAGCAAATCATGGACTATTTCCCATACACTTTAGTGTGATGTTTTCTCTGACTCAAAGTTTATTACAAGAAAAATACTTCTCATCCTGATATTAAGGAACCAAAACCGCAGCCTGCTACGCACTTCATAGTTTTGTAGAGGTTTGGTTTTATTTTCACCTCTCTCTTGCTCACACAATCCCTAACTGCAGTCATCATCCCTTTCTCAGTTGAATCATGCCCTGAGATGCACCAAGTGTATTAGCTTAAGAATTGTAGCAGCACTGTGCTCTGAATGCAAGTACAACCTGAAAAGGCATCCTTCTTTCCTTTATCCTATTCACCTCGTCTCCATCACACACAATGTGGATTCTTTCTGCACATCTAGATCAATTTGCACGCAAATCTGAAGCTCCTCTGCCCATGATTCGAAGGCAAAAGTGACAGAAAAACAGCTCTGCCCCTGAATTGGAACCTTCAAAGGATGAAAACTGAACATGCACTTCTTCGTATTAATACATATAGAAAAACTGTTACAGGTTAAGTGTGATGCTAGGTTGCTGAATTAGTAGGTTTTGTGTTGGAAACCACTGAAAGCTAAGGATTTTATCTTATGGAAATTAAATTGGTAAACTAACACAAGTTTTGGAAAGTATACATCAGTTCTTCAGCAGCAGGGGTGGTGGTAGTAAATCAGCTTGCGGAGATGTATAAACCACATATACAGATTCTAATAGATAATATGGAAGGTACAACACCTTCATGCTCTTCATTCCATTAATACCCTTCTGAGGGATTGAAATTTTTACCTAATTTCTCTATTTTCTTGGATCCATCTTTTCCATCCATGAGAGGGTGCACCTAATTACCATTGTAATTAGGTTCTTCACATTTGCACCAAGAAGAGGAAATAATTTGAAAGCTTTTTGATACTTCTTATAGCAGCAGCTTAAGAAAAGAATGTATAATGACCAACATCATTCCTCTGATACATATATAAAAATGCAATTGTAATTTACAGTAATAACCTGTAAAGATAAATTTCTCTTTATTACTTAACTGAAGCACATTAGGATGGTGCTGTGAACTTCTGTAACTTAAAAGGTTGAGATGTACATAGGCTTATAAGCTGTCAATGTGATTAAAAATCAGGACAAAGGTGTCCAGTTTGGAAAGATTTAAATGATTACTGTTAAAATACTTCAGATAGTTCAATATACAGATGTGCCCTGTAATGACACTAACTAAATAATATAGTTCAGTTTTTTCTCAGTAGAGTCCAGTGATAAGCATGACTAAAATTTTCAAAGGAGTTCAAAACTTAATGGGAAATGAAAGTATAATTATTCTTCAGACCCTTTAAAAACCTCAAGCTTGATGTTTACTGTTTATTTATCACAAACTGTAGTACACTGGAAGTTAGACGATTACATTACATGGTTAAATGAAATATTTGTTAAAAGTACTCTATTAAAAACAACAGAATGAACTAAAGTTTCAAGTAAAAAACTATTCTTACCACAGTTTATACACTGATCTTCAACAGCAGCTGACAATAAGTTACTTCTAAAAATGGAACAAATCTGACATCAAAAAGAAGTCCATAAATGAGTCTGATCCTGTAAGTGTAGTAAGCATGGGTAAAGCCCTTCCCAAATCGTTGCTAGCAAAGCCAAGCTATCAATCAAACCTCATGCATATACTCCTACTGCACTCAGGAAGCATGAGTCCTCATGAGACCAAGAAGCTTTGGCACTCACATATGGAGGGCTCACTTCCATGGAAACTATAGCCTTCTTCCTGACCACAGGAACATATAAAACAATGCAAATATCTAGATATGACCTTTTTGTAGCAACAATTAAAATAACCTTTCTAGAAGCATGTCCAGGGTGGGAGGGGAGGCATTCTTCCCTTCTGATCAACATGCAGCTGTAGCCCATATCCAGATACTTGACACTGATGCTCAGGATAACACCTGCTGCATCCTTTAGAAAAAGGAAATGAGCCAAATGACTTATAGCACTGTACTGCTAGCAGTGGTCTTTAACTGTTTAGGCTATAGCTGAACATACATCTGAAGGCAAAGGGATCTATATTACACAAGGAATAAATTTCAAGGCAAATTCAGCACTGAACTTCCAATGTTTTGTCGTTACAGTTCAATAAAATCAGTTTGTGTTACATTCATTTCTGTATAAAATAAAGTGAATGTCATACTTTTTTGTCATGCCATTTTTATTTAACAGGTTTTTTTTCTGTACCCATTAGTTTAAAAAGTTGTAACAAGGCAAATCATTTATCAAAATGAAAAATGCTGTACTCCTTGAGCAAGTAAGAGGGGGAGTCTAAATAGAATGTCCCTGCTCTTAAATTAATGGAACCATCTTACATTTAATATTTTCTCTTAAGTAGTTATGTAAGCACTCCAAGATCATTAATGAAGAAGTACAGAATCACAATTCACAACTGAAGGGCAAAACTGCTAAAAAAGCTTTTCAGAATCATGTCATCCAGTGATACAGTCTAGGAAAATAAATGTAAGGATCATTGATCTCTGATATCATAATTAAAAGTACACAACACATGACAAGGAGAAAGGACAACAAAGTTAGTTAAAACTTGACTTGGAAATTAAGATGAAGGACTAATCAAGCAGATGTACTAGGGAAGGCTCAGGTTTCCAAACAAGAACTTTAATTTTAAGAATTATAAAAATAGGTTTTTTTTTTTGTCACTATTACAGTTGTAAAACCAGTAATGGTTAATAGCTATTATTTATAAAGAAATTAATTTATGTGCAACATTCTCAAATGTAGCACTGGCCAGTTCATCTGCTGGTGCTGTGAGATGTTACATTTCTGTCCCCTAGAATCACTACAGCAGTTCAGTTTTATTTGTAAATCCAGCTTTCACTGGCCATCCAGACATGAATACACACTTTTCAAGGCTTTATAAAACATTTTCCAGAACAAATTTGCCCAAGCGATCTTAAATAATGCAGTAACTGATCTCTTCATATACATTTATTGCAACAAAAGAAAATGTACAGAAATCAGATGGAATTCATCTCAGAGAGCTAATGGAACTTGCAGAAATAGTGTTGAAGCCACTGGCTATCATTCTTCAGAACTACTGCAGAACAGCTAAGGTCCCAGAGCTGGGAAATGACAAACCATATTACCTATTTGAAGAGAAAATAAAAACCAGCCAATTTAAGAGAGGAATTACAGAACAGAGAATTCAAATTTAAATTGCCACGTTAGCTAGCAAAGCAGTCAGTCTGCAAACCTGCTACAAAGGCATGCTGAAAGGTTGGTGATAAACAACAGAAATAGGAATTGGTAAAGACAAAACATGTTTAGGATATAAATATTGTTGAACACGGGTTTCCTGCTCAGTACTATTACTACCACTCAAGCCCTTATTACAATTAGGCTGCCTTAAGACACTCTCACGTGTGCCAGCAAATACAATAGTCACCTTTTATCAGACTTTAGGAGAAACAATCTACTCATCCAATTCTTCATTTCTCCCCAGCACTTGGGCAGAAAAACTTTGTCTGGTAATGCCCCTTCATAGTAGTCAAACATTTTACAGCATTAGACCACCTCGCATTTGTCAAGTTAAATGCTTTAAATTGTATGCTGAATACATTAAAAAGACTTGCAACATATAGCAGAAGACGGAACACAGACCTATCACACTTGTAAGGGAATATTTCTATGTAGGTTTTAAGTCTACAATCTCATCAACTACAAAAACAGTTTAAGAACCAATTGCCAGGTTTAGTTATGCAGTGTTTTTTGAAGGTTATTTCTCTGCCAGTTACCAGAAGCTTCTCATGTTGAAAATCAAATGATAAAAATAGATCCCTCTTTGTTCCCACAGGACATGGGAACTAGAAACCAGCAAATACAGAAACACTTAGAACAGCCAGGTTTACCAAGAAACACCAGAAAAGTTTGATTCCCTGTTCAATTTAGCCCTAAAGTACTTGGATAAATAATGAGTTTCTCTTTTCCCAAATACATCACAAAGTTCCAGAAAATTAATAATATTCTCCATTTCAACAAACATATATGTATGTATCTTTCAAAAAATCCAGCACTTGAACTGTCTTGATTTTTCAAGTTCCTTCATTACATGGACATACATGCCCTTTTATGAACAACCAGACAAACCATTTTATTTTTGCATCTTCATTGCTGATACCTTGTTTTCTGGCATGTCATAGGTTCCTGTACTTGCCACAAGTAAATTCTACATGTCTATAGAATATTTTCTATATGACTATGTCTAAATTCTATATGTCTATGTCTATAGTCAGTCTGGACTAGAGACTCAGGTCCTAACTGTTGCTGCTCTGATATATATGGTGGAGAAAAGCATACAAGGAGTACCTTTTGCAAACTGAGAGAGGAAAAACATCGTTGTGGTGCTTAAAAGCAAGTGAGGCAACAGATAATCCCAGGCATAACCTAGGTCACAAACCAGAAGGAACATAGATTAAGTAGCTATTAAGAAGTGCAAATGCAAAAAAGTTGCAGTGACTAGAACATTTGCTCTGCAATTCTACAAAATAGAAATGTTTTCTACTGGTGGCATCAGGTCTGTATCATCTGATTATAAAATCCACAGCAGCATGTTTTACTCACATTTTTTCTCACTACTATTCAGAAATTTTCTAGTGTTGTAATTAATTTTGAAGACTTCACTTCTGTTAGCTATCCTGTATTCAGTGAGAACATCTAAAAAATGCAGCTATGTATGCTTATCACTTTCTTAATACAAAAAAAAATAATAATAATTCTTTTAAAATTAAGAGAAAGTAATAGGCTAGAATGGTAAGAGCTGATTAGAATGCACAAAAATACAATAAATGTAAGAATGCATGCATTAGTGCTGCATCTCTCAAAAAATATAAGATGTATTAGTAAAAATTTATCCATTGCTGCTTGCTTTTTTTTACTTGTATAATTACTCTTCTCCTTAAGGTTAGTTTTTCTTAAAATATTATACCTTTGCTGTTAGAAAGCATGTTTACTTCCGAATATTCATCTGTATTTTCTGAGCTACACTTCCAACCAAATACAAAGTATTGCCTTTTTTCCCTAAAACTTGTAGTTATTCTATGTGTTAGTTGTTTCAGATATAAGAGGTAAGAAAGCAATCCACATTGGATACCTCACACTACACGCCACTTTGCATTTAATTTGCAAATAGAGAAAAAAAGCCTGGAATCAGAAATATCTATTAAAATGAAAAGTAAACTCAAATGTAAGAGAGATACAAGCTACATAGAATAATGTACAAGAAAAGCAGATACAGGTTAATCCGGAATCTCAGAAGTGTATCCTGGGATTTTATTTTGCTCCTCTCCATTTCTTTTATTTTTTCAAGTCAAAATGTAAACAATCTCTGGAACCAAACAGAACCCTCAGTTAAATTTAAATTATTTTAAAATGTTCCTCTATGGGACAAAAATAAGACTTTTCAAAGCTTTTGCTTCCAAGTAGAGTAGCATGGTCCAACTGCTAGCTAGTCCACAAGGCAAAAAAGAAGCAGAAATGTTAAAATGACCACGAATCCCACATATTAGTTACCTTCCGTAAATATTCAGAAATCAATCCACAAGATGAAGGACTGAATAAATAAATAAGTAATTATCTGATACTATTGGAACAGAAATGTAAGGAAAACCATAGAATTTGCCAAGTCCAGACCAGACCTCCAGATACACAGAGATAATGAGAACATAGTAAAAAGAGAAAGACAGAGGTGGGGAGGAGTAGATTTTACACTAAAAATATGGATTGTTTTTGTTGTTGTTCTTATTAAATTACCCTTTAAATCTTAAACCATGATTAAAGTTTGGATTCTGCATGAAATGCAATCCATAACTCTAAATATATATTTTCATGTTCCATACAATGAGATAGTTGGAACAGATATACAATCCTCCTCTAAATGGATTATGTTTCTGAAGCTCTGTTAGAATAAACTTTACATTTATTTTCATCAACATGGCAGACTTGTCTCATTATCCAGATTCATATTTGCTTTCCAGAGGATTTCAATTGTAATTATTTGGTAGCCAACTCTGAAAGAAGAAAAAGTGCGTTCATCACTCTGTTAATATAGATACATGACAGTATGAGGTGCGATAAAGCTTGTATTGCTTCCGGTTTAGGAATACTCTATTAATAACAAGTGGCAGAGCTATAAGTTAAATACCTGAATTTTTCCAAAAATCTGCTAACCAAAACTTTATAGAATATTACATATAAAAGAACTGTGTTCTGATATCATCAATAAGGTTGCAAAGTCAAGTACTGCTCACACATTCAAATCTTAGAATTAGCATCAAGAATTAGGATTTGAAAGCCAGAGAGGGACACTTCATCAGGGACTGTAGCAATAGGACAAGAGGTAATGGGTTTAAACTTAAACAGGGGAAGTTCAGGTTAGGTATAAGGAAGAAGTGAGGGTGAGTGGTGAGGTACTGTAATTCAGGTTGCCCAAAGAAGTGGTGAATGCTCCATCCCTTGCAGTGTTCAAGCCTAGGTTGGACAGAGCCTTGAGTGACATGGTCTAGTGTGAGGCATTCCTGCTCATGGCAAGGGGTTGGAACTAGATGATCTTAAGGTCTTTTCCAACCTTAACCATTCTATGAATCTCTGCTACATTGGCATTATGATAAGGTCTTTAATGTCACAATGCACATGAGCCCTGTTTCCTTCACTTACATTGATGTATCAGTGAATACTGATGGTATTCATCTTACGAGAAGTTATTTAGTATTTTGCTTTCTCCTTTGTCAGTGTGTTATACCAGGACTTGATTAGCACACAGTACTTATGTTCTGAGATGAAAATAAAATTAGTAACTTCCTCATGAGCTTCTTCATGGGACTCATCAAGAGAGTATCAGATGTTGAGAGACATTAACAAATTTACCTTTGCAACAACCTAAGGGAGGAATAGGTTTTATTATGCTTAGGAACATACCATATGATTGCTTAGGAGCTAAGGCACAGAGGATCAGATTTTTCACAGTTAAATAGGTACCCAAAAATGTGTGAACAAGCTTAATAGTTTTTCCAAAAGTGCTTGAACACTTCATTTTCATCACAGAGGTGCTTTTTGAAATATCTTCTGTGAAACTATGCCCATAAGTAGCCATGCAAATACATTTTAATATCTGTTCAATACAGATTAAGAAGGAGGGTATCCATGAACTGTGGGTTCCCACTCTCAGACATCTTGGATCTCATCTTCAGAGTGTTTGGCATTCTGCTGATATTTTATATGCTTTAAACACAAACTTTAAGCTGCAGCAGAAATCAGTTGTAGCTCTGAATCCTCAGCATTTCTGTATATCAGTCATCAAGATCCCAAGTCAGGCATCCAAAAATACTGAACACCTCTGCAAACTCTTTTACATAAATGAACTTTCAGCAAAAAGAAACTGTGGAGCTGCTGTGGGCAATTTTCAAATATTCTATGTAGCTATTCTCTCCCTGCAATTCTCATCATCATTTGCTACATACCTTCTAGCTTCTGCAAAAATTGGAGAAGTCTTGACTGCAGTCTCTTTTGCCATAAACTCTGAATCTCGAGTACTGAATAGGCCAGTAATTTCTCACAAATATGTGCATGATTGTGTAACTGAAGACCATTACACTATGTATATATGTAGAGGCCAATCTGCACTTGCAGTGCAGCTGACATGAAAACTATAAATCACTTGACTTTGCAACTCCAACAGGCATCTTTTAATGTTCTGTGGAGGTTTTTTAGCAACATTTGAGGTATTAGAAAAGCAAACAGAAAAAGTGCAAGACTGCCCTCATGATTTAATTCACCAATACTCCAGAGTTTCCAACAGGCACCAAGCTTTCTGACACCCCATGTACATGAAGGCAGCTATTATCATAAAATCGTAGAATAGTTAGAGTTGGAAATAACCTTAAGATTATCTATTTCCAGCCCCCTGCCATGGGGAGGGACACCTCACACTGGACCATGCTGCCTGACACTCTGTCCTACCTGGTCTTGAACACTGGCAGGGACGGAGCATTTACTGCTTCTTTGGGCAACCTGTTCCAGTGCATCACCACCCTCACAGTCAAGAACTTCTTCCATATATCCAATCTAATCTTTACCTGTTTAAACCCACTACACCTTGTTCTATCGCTACAGCCCCTGGTGAAGAGTTCCTCTCTCTCCAGCATCCATGGAGTCCCCGTTCAAATATCATCATTTCCATGATAAGATAGCAGAACTCATGGCCTTGTCTTTGTGTTAGATGTGCCCAAACCAAACTTCAGGCTTCCTCCACAGTCCTCAAAACAAAATTGCTGTTTCAAGTCACTTCATTTCTCTTATAGACACCAAGGAAACCCAATTCTGTATCTAAACATATAGCATTTTCTTAAGATTATCAGAGTCATGGAATTGTATAATGCTTTAGGTTGGAAGGGACCTTAAAGATTTCTCAGTTCCAGCCCCTATGGGCAACCTGTTACAGTGTCTCACCATCCTCACAGTAAAGGATTTCTCCCTAATGTCTAATCTAAATCTAGCCATTTTCAGTTTAAAACCATTCCCCTAGTGCTATCACTACATGCCCTTCTAAAAAGTCCTTATCCAGATTTCCTGTATGTCCCTTTAGGTATTGAAAGTCTGCTATAAGGTCTCCCAGGAACCTTATCTTCTCTATGCTGAGCAATCCAAACTCTCTCAGCCTGTCTTCATAGGAGAGGTGTTCCAGACCTCTGACTATATTGGTGGCCCATAATCAAATTTTTTGGGGTTTTTTTTTGTTGTTGCCACTTTATTTTCTGTGACATATTATTCTGAAATAAAGTTATATCTCTAGTAGTGATATAAAGTCAGTAAACTAGATCCACACATAGAACTCAATCCAAAATCCAAGACCTGCAGTAATCTCTTCATTTTTTTTTTGTCTACTTATGTATAAATGACCCAAAATATTCCATCATATCACTTCTTACACTACACTACAGATGAGCTGGCTTTTAAAAATTATGTAATTGGTAATCATGAAGTGTATTTCTACTAGCTATTGTAATCATTATATTAAATCATCAAACTAAGATCTGTCATATAACAGGATAGCAAAACTTGAAGGACATCAGAGGACAGCAAAACTAGAAGAGCATTGGAGGACATTTTTGTTCCTGTAAAAGTATTTGCTTATTACATGCATTGCAGACATTGATGCAAAGAAGAAATAATAAATGAAGAGTCATAATTGAAGGCAATAGAGACTCCTGAATGCTCTAATAAATTTCCAGGTTACTGAAAGGAAACTGCAATTGTTGGCTAACACAGAAACAGAGAGAATCATAAGCGTATCTTAACTAACACTAAAATATGTGTAAGGACAATAAAACTATATATATATTCTTTTGTTCAACATCTTTGAAGGAGAACTATCATTTAGAAATAATGCATAATAGCTCTATAATATATAATATATAATTATGTAAATAATTAGTATAATCTTTAGATGAGATGAGGGCTGTTAGTAATAGTGGATACTTTGAACCTTGCACATTTAGTCAAAAAGACCAATGATATCCAATCAAACTTCTTTAAAATTAATTGTAACAAACAATGGCAGCACAGCTGCTATTAGAATTATAATTGAGTTTAGGAGAGAAACAGCAGCTGAATGCAATGCAGATAATTAAGGAGCAAGCTTTTGTTAACACTGTCAGTAGGGTCATGATTCTGCAGATTGTGAACTTATTATGGCTGAACAAACTAGTCTATTTTTATCACAGAGGTATATTTCTGCTTTTTATACCAATAAAGTATATTCTGGTTACAAGGTAGCTGATCACTTATTTATTTAAGCTATCCATTTAGAGAAATGATAAGCATTCAGAAAATCTAAGATTACCATGGAAACCATATTCTTAAACACTAAGGATTATGGGAACAATTGGTTATACAATTGGATGGGTAAATAACAAGCCTCTGAGTATGACAAAGGCTCTAACTATAAAATTACAGAAAGTAATTTATCTCTTTCAGGCTAATATACATTTTATGTTAACCCAGCACTGAAAGGGAAGCAATATACCTTCCATGGGTAAACAGTGGAAAAAAAAAACACATTAAAAATGTAATATTTATGGTATGCAAACAGAAACTGCATAAATGCAAGTTCTTGCACTTCTAACACCTCCCCAGGTGTTAGGGAATTACAAAACCCAGGCTTGGGAATTACAAAACCCAGGCTTGGGAATTACAAAAGTGATCTAAAATTTGTGTTTCCTATTGTGAGTTGAGTAATCTCAGAACAGCTGTTACCCATCTACAAAAGACCAACAAACAAGGATCACTAAAGGATTAAAGTCACTCTGAGCTTGGAGCTAGGCATCACATCAGGCAGCTTAACCATTCAGAACCGCAAGTCAGGGTTCCAGAAATGGACAGCAGGTCATTAAAATGCCAATAACATTACATGCTTTTAGCAATATTAGTGTTATAGTATCATATTGTCATAATAACAAATTGAAGAGTGTAGGTTTACCAAAGATGTTGTTATCACCATTATACTAGTAACCCCTAAACTCATGTAGCACAAACTCGAGATCTTTGGTTTAAGACAGTAGTGCTTACAACATAGGTCATTTCACTGGCAAACCTAAATTTATTAGGAACAAACAAGTAATTCTGATTTGGAATATCATTGACCTCAATGTGTAAATAAAGCAAGCAGAATGTGTCTGACTGGCTGCAAGCCACTACTGTACTATGTGCAATAAAAACACTAATATGTCAAAGTGATTTAAAAAATATGCTTTGATATTTTAACCTGCCAAAAATTTTATTTTTTGACCCTGCAACCTCCTAAAATAATACAAAAAAAAAAAAAAAAATTAAAAAAATATTTAAATATTATTTAAAATTTTCTCATGGAAAATTCATTTGCAGGTTTCCCACTCCTCATTCTGAACCTTTCAAGGTCTTGCTTCACTTGAGTGTGAAAAGAGGAAGCAAAAGCTCTTCCTGATTTGAAAGTATTTTTTATCTTTGTTTCTTCAGGATATCCATTCCCAACCTCAATACAGAGTGTCCCTGCTTATGGCAGGGGTGTTGGAACTAGATGATCTTAAGGTCCTTTCCAACCCTAACTATTCTATGATTCTATGATTCTAAGTTTAATTTGGTCCTTATTACAATGGAACGCAGATATGCTTCAGTAAAACTCAAGAAAGGTATCATTTCTGTTTAGTTCCTTTTAAGAGACTCTGGAAAAGAATAGGTATCAGACAGGAATAAAAAAAACATGTCCTGCTCATATGCACAGCATATTGTGATCTCTTTAATTAAAGATTAACTCTCCTCATATGGCAGCAGAAATCTGAAGCAGCTTTCAATTTTTATAGAAAGTAGTGTTGATAATTTACTATTTTTTTCTTAATAGTCTCTTCATGTTTGCGGTGGGAATAATTGCATGGATATATAGCTAGACACGGAGCTAAACAGAGGTGAAACCAAACTTGCAGGTTTTCAAAAGCATATTGTAATCATGACTACTGAAGTCAACATAATTCAGGAGTTATGACAGCAGAATCTGAGTATATCCCAACTTTCATTCCATTCAGAAAGGAAATTTCAGGGGAAAATTTGACTAATATCATCTGTAACAGTACATAGCAGGTATCCTGCAGAATTAAGATTTCTGACTTCATGTGGCCACAATATTTTTTAGGATCACCATGTAAAGTACCACCTTCCTGAAAGGATTCTAAAAACAGAAAGCAGTTGGAGTCCTGGTCTTCCCTGTTGCAGGTAAATTTTGGAATATTCTTTTGAAATGAGTAGTTTTTCTAAGTTAGCTTTTTAAAAGTGCTATATATTGCAGATGAAAAGCAGCCTGAATGAAGAACTTAAAATTTTAGGAGTTCCATATCTAGTAAATATAAGGAATTGTGAAAGTAAGTAATGGATTGACATTTATTCTCTAAACATTTCAGAGAATCAGTGTGATTCAGATGTGAATGAGGCAATGGCATATAAAATGTGAAGCTAGCATTTTTCTAAAGGCCATTAATAAGTATATATTTTTAGCACCTTTCTACTGGAATCTCTGGAAGCTTTCCTCAGGATGATCAGAATTCATTAAGACAACAGCACAGTGGACCTGTCTCTGCCAAGCAAGCCATATTTTCCTAATCTACCTCTGCAGTCATCATTTCATAGTTTGCCACTTTAAGAACATGGAGCCTAGCTGCAAAACAATATCTCCTTTCAGCAAGAATTTTTTCCCCATTAATTTAAAATTAAAGACTGTTGCTACGATTGTATATGCTGTTATGATCACCACTGAAGAGAGTGATGCAAAGCATCAAACTGGCTAGAGTTACACTGTTTTCTGACTTTGCTAGATACCAATGATAGGCTGATATATTTGAACACTTTAACATACAAAGCAGTCTGAGAAAAACATGCTGCTTACCAAACAATTAAATCATGTAGCTTTGAACATCTCTACATGTCTTTTTCTCTCTTGTTGGATATGTTTTTTACAGTTTTTAATGATAATAAAAGAACTGTAATAAAAGAATTTAAAATACCTTGCATAAGTTTTACTTTGAGTGTTTACCAGAGGCAACAAACTGCTCAAACCAACCCCTCTTTACTCCTGTCACAACATCCTAGTGTATTCTCCACATTTCCATCATAAACCATCAGAGCATTCAAACAGACATCTCCAAAGTTCTGCCACTGAAAAAACTTCTACTTTTTTGTGATAGCCTGATGCAAAATGCAAATATTTCCTGTTTACACTGAGTACAATTACAACAAAATGAACAGAAATTCAGCATTTCATTAAGAAAGTAATTTTCAAAAGAATAAACAGGATTTTTTTTTTCACAAATGCAAAAGAATAAAAATAATCAGTCTTGCTGACTAAATAATTTTGTAAAACTTAATCTGCTATAGCAGAAGGATACACAGCAGCTAATGGACTTCTTGGTAGAGGCAAAAGTATCTAGAAACAGAATCAAGCATTAGCAGGCTCTTCTTAACAGCTCATTTCCTACCTCAGCTGGTCTGACATCCCATCATCAAAAGATAGGTAAATATTACTTGTGTCATTAGCTTTTGGGTTTGGGTTGGTTTCTTTTTTTTAATATCTCTCTTCAATTAAGAATGCAGGGTTAGGTCTTCCCATCCTGCAGGGAGAGTAACACACAGTAAGGGTCAATAGAAGACAATTTCAGCACTGGAAAGTTCTGGATTTGAGGTTTTTTGCTTGCCTTTTCTTTTCCACTTCTTTTTTTTTTTTTTTTTTTTTAAATTTTTTAGGGCGGGGTTTTTAAAGTTCTTTTTTTTTTTTTTTTTTTTTATTTTGGGGGTTTTTTGGTCAGACCATTGGGGTTGGTTTGGGGTTTCTTTGCTGTTTCATTGCTGTGTTTTTTATTGTTAAGCCACGTATTCTCAGCAGAGGAGTCTGGTTTTACTTCTGTCAAGTTTTTGCTTTTCTTTTACATCTGTCCCATTTCTCTGGGAAAATACACTGATTTGTGAATTTTCAGTGAAATTCANTTTTTTTGAAAACTTTGAAGGGCCGTGATTTAAAAGGACTATCATATTGTAGATCATTTATATATGGAGGAAACCTACTTTTTTGCACAACTTCAATGGATGTCCTACTATGACCTACAATGGATGTCTACTGGCATCCCAACACTGAATGGTTATGGCACAGGCAGCATTCCACTTGAACAGGTATAAGTGAAAAAAGAATTCAGTCTTCAATATTTTCATTATCATGAAAGCATGATTTCTAATAATGCAGGAGGGAAAAACATAGCCCAATTTCTTTTGCTGTTGTAGAAAGCAAAAATACATTTACTGATAAACAGAAAAGGCTTGGTTTACTTCGTTCTTTTGTTATTTTGTAAAAATAACTGACACATGATTAAACATGAAAGCCTTCTTAATGCAATGTGACAATGTTTTTTCAACTGAGTTTACTCCTTTTTCTGCTGATTAGCAGTTAGCACTCATTTTGAACTGATCAACAGGTCATATGTACAATTTCCTTTATATTGATAACAGCTTTCTTTCTAGTGATGTAATTGCTGCTCTAGGAAGTGGTTAAAAGCAAAGCCTGAAAGCTGAAACTCCCTGATCATTGTACCATCCTGCCATGAGCCCTCAGTGGATGCACATTCAGAGGAGAATGACTTCTATCTAGAAGTCTTATAGTACACAATTCAAACCCACTAGAGTAATGAGTACATTATAATACTTGCCACTTATATACCATTTTGTTCTTTTAAAACACCTTATGAATATTAATCAACCAACCTCTTTAGTATCCCAAGAGGTGGGATAACACCTACTGTAAGCAATATTGTGCTGTGTTATGTTATCTATAACTCCACATATAAGACCTACTAATAACCTTGAGTTCTATTCAGATTTTTATCCTGCCTTCAGCTGCATGGAGCTGAAGCCTGGGAACATAAATATATTTAAGGATGAAACTTCCATTGATAGTAGTGCAGGTGAAGCAGATAACCTTTGAGAATCTGAAGTGAAATACTTTCATGATGTGCATTAAAAGACAAGAATAGCACCTTTTTTATTTGTTTGTTTGTTTGCTTTTTCTCAGAGGTTTGGATTTTCTTTTCCCAGTGAGAAAATTGTGTGTCAGTTTTCAAAAATATTTTTCATTTATTTATTTTATGTCTGCTGTGCTTCACATGTTTGATATTGAGGCAAGGTTAATGACATGCAGCTTGTATTTGGAATTGAAAGTGGAGACGTTTAAGGTGGTTCTTAGATCCTGTGGATATATGGTAGATATTGCCAGAATATACAAAAGATTAAATGATGCTTATCCAAAAATCAATGTATAATAGTTTTTCCTATCTGTGCAAATTTTCTGGGTTCACAACACAGTGGAGGTGATGTCTGCATTTCATATATAACAGCTATCCAAATTCAAGGTCAAATCCTAAATGACTTCTCAAGGCAAAACTCTCAAGTAGTTGATTAATGTTTTGGCTGTGGTAGCACGTTAGGTTTCACCTTGTGCAATGATTATATATGAGCCATCACTGAAGTCTTGTATGGAATCAAAGATGCTTGATTGACTCACTAAATGCCATTAAGATGTTTCCATTTAAAAATGTTTCTAAAAACTGTAGCTGTAATTAAAGGCAGGACAATAGTTGCCTCTCCCCATAAAGCAACATAAGATTAATTGGATCAGTAAAAAGAAACTTCAAATGCATTTAACTCACATTTTGTAAGAGATTTCTAAAGTGAATGCATGCTAAAAAGCAATATGTGAGAGAAAACTTCTAACACAAGTGAAACATCTGATTTTAGGGGAACCACAGTCAGAATCTGTTCTATTGATGATTTTTTGTGTGAGTGTGATGTTTAGTAAATCCCTAATTTATCCATGCCTCCATGTTCTGGTGGTAAAACAGGCATAAACACTCACCTTTCTTCAGGGGGTACTGTTGAATTCAATATGCTTGTAAGGCATTCACAAGTTATTAATATGTAGGGGTGGGCAAGTAAAATTTTCCTCAAAATTTTTTCCCCTGTCATGACTGAGAGCTAGGCTGCTTCATCCAGGAAATTTATTTATGTCTGAAAGCTCTCAGAAGGCTTGATTTACAGTGTGAATGTGGCTGAGTATAGCGCATATCTCCATTATGAGGCATATTGACCAAGGAAGTCACTGCAGTTGAAGAAAGAATTAACTGCTCTGTTGGAGGGCTTCATAAACTCGTTTGTTATTACTGTTGCTCCACAGAGCCCCAAATGTCCAGTACAATCTCCTTCTGTTTGTATTGTTTGCTAGGAACTCAAAAAGCCATTTTACTGAAGGATGTATTTTTCTTTCTTTTTTTTTTTTTTTTTTTTTTCAGCACT
>NDXB01000041.1:40842-68617 GCA_002631895.1 Agapornis roseicollis
CTAAACTTCCCCTGTTTAAGTTTGAACCCATTACTTCTTGTCCTGTCACTACAGTCCATAATGAAGAGTCCCTCCCCAGCATCCCCTTCAGATAGTGGAAGGCTGCTATGAGGTCTCCACGCAGCCTTCTCTTCCCCAGGCTGAACAGCCCCGACTCTCTCAGCCTGTCTTCATAGAATCACAGAATGGTTTGGGCTGGAAGGGTCCTTAATGATCATCTGGTTCCAGCATGCTGCTAGTAGAAGGGCAGGAACACCTTTCACTAGAACAGGTTGCTCAAACCCCATCCAACCTGGCCTTGAGCACTGCGCAGGAGGGGACATCCACAGCATCTCAGGTCACAGTATTTCAAGTATGTATGTTTTCTTAAAAGGTAACTATAAACAATAAATTGTAAACAAAAGGTCTCTGGGAGAGTAAATTCGTATTTGCTTATTCTGTTATTATGAATTATGTGATCTTTCCAAATAGAAGCACTGGAATAATTAAACTAATTTTCCAAAATTATTCTAGTATATTCAATTACAGATTTTAATTATTTTGGAGAAATAATTCACAATGTTAATGAAAGAGACAGTAGTTTGAATCATGGCAGAGTATGAGTTTCATGTTTTTGCATTCCATAAGCCTTATTAGAAATGTAAATCAAATATTTGATGAATAATAAGAGCCTATTGGGACAGTAAAATGAATATTACCATTGTGACTCTGAGAATCAGGTTGAAGTATAACAGAAGTCAGTTAAGGTAAGTGGATTTCAGTGCCAAAAGGAACATTAGCTGTTTTAAAGAGGCCTCCAGAGTATTATCCAGTATTAAATATGAAAAAAAATAGACGTTTAAATAACACTCAGATGGTGACATGCACTAAGAAAAGACACCAGAATTTCAAAGTTTTGGCTGTTAGTTCATATAAATTAACCTCATTTCCCATGTTAATAAAAATTAACTGAGGACAGCAGGGTGACAGGGAATGTTTAGATGGCATATGGGAGCTAATTCTGAGTCTCCTGTGTTACGCCCTAGTCATTCACCATTACAGTTAAGGAGAACTTTGCCATAGCTTTTGAAGAGAGCAAGTTCTAATGCTGGCCCTGGCTTACATAGAATTGTAGAATGGCTTGGGTTGGAAAGAACCTTAAGATCATCTAGTTCCAATCCCCCTGCCATGGGCAGGGTTACCTCACACTAAACCATGTCATCCAAGGCTCTGTCCAACCTGGCCTTGAGCACTGCCAGGGATGGAGCATTCACAACTTCTCTGGGCAACCCATTCCAGTGCCTCACCACCCTCACAGTAAAGAAGATCTTTCTTATATCTAACCTGAACTTCCCCTCTTGAAGTTTAAACCCATTAACCTTTGTCCTGTTGTTACAGTCCCTGACGAACAGTATCTCTCTAGCATCCTTTTAGACCCCCTTCAGAGACTGGAAGAATATGAGGTCTGCATATCTTAACATATGATTTTGTATTTAATGTTCTGTAAAAGCACCCAAAGCTCACCATATTCTACATAGAGCATTTTGATAGCCTGACAGGTTAAACTGCTTTTGGTTATTAAGCCAGTTGTACATATTTATATTTCATACAGTATATAATATTTGGAACCTATGCAAGCTGAAAGTTATTCTTTCTAGGAGACAACATACTTAAGAGACTGGATAAATGGAAAACATAGATGTTCTAGATCTCCTAAGGCAATTGACAAATTCTGTGTCAGGGAAAGAGCTATTACACGTATTATTCTATCTTTGATTTTCCACAAGGCACCATGGTCCATTACTTCCTATGAATATTTAAGAGAAGATCTACCTCAATTTTATGTTCACGTAAAGGGATGGAGAACTTACACCAGATAGAAAAAATAAGTATAAAAATTCTGTGTCCTTTACTACCTCCTGTATACAAACATATGCCTTCAAATTTGTTTAGTCCACAGATGGAATCTGAAGGTAAATTAGAAACACGTTTGCATATGATAAATCCAAGGTTATAAACAGCAATTCTCTAAATCTTAATGAAATTCCTACCTTTGAAGGTAGCAGAGGACTTATCTTTACTAGATTTCACATCTACTATGCCAAATTTTCCACTATTTGCCTGAAATTTCATTCATTGTAGTTTTTGTGAAATTTTAATTATTTGTATTTTTGTTCAAAATTTTGCTTCTATGTTAAGGTATCACTGACAATGTATTCATAACAGAAAATGTACATGTAGATTTCCCTTGCCTGAAGTATTGCTTGAACTGCTTCACATTCACATGTAAGGAAGAACCAGAGTAATAAGAGTTTTTGTTTCCTCGTGCTTTGACAAAAGGCCTAATTCAGCCCTAGATGATCAAAGGTCCACAGGTTTGAAGGGTACCAAACCACAATCTGTCACATAGTCTATACATAACTCTGTGAGCTTTTGGAAATCCCACTTCTTCCTTGTACAGATGTTCCATAGAAACTTGGCAATATAAATGCAGTGGCTTAGATTTTAAAAATGCAAGTTTTCACATAGCAATGGCATCCTGGTCATTTCTGAAAGTAAAAATATTGTCAGCAGAAGATTTGTTTTCAACTGCAGAAAGCATAGGATCAAGATGTGAAAGTCTAAATAACTTCTAATTGTTACCCAGGTATAATTTTATTTTAAAGTGACAAATACATTATGCCATGACAGACAGCAAAATTAATAAAAATAGCATGTCTGTTTGAATCATGCAATTTCAAATGTTTACATATGTCTGTAACACAAAACCATACCATTAACCCTGTTAAATCCATATAGCCAAAACAGGGTGTTTCCCACTAATATTTTCTGATTCCTCACTGGAAGCAGACTTGAAACCATCAATAAAATAGAACATTGCCAAAATTCTTTCCCATAAAAGATTGCCAGTTTTCTTAATGACCTAGAGTATTGATGAAATTGATAAATCTTTGTAAAATATCAGCGTTTTCCAGGAACTTTGCTGCATTTCTTTCCACAGAATCTAATGGAATGGACCATAAGTAAAGCTGCGTACCACAAACACTCCTTTTTCTTCCAGGATAAAGCCATTAATAAAAATCTTAACTTTTAATGCTTAGATTTTAATCTAGACTCTTTCTGTTACATACAAATAGCTTTTCATATGCATATACATATAGTGCATTTTTCCAATACATATAGTATTGGAAAAAAACAAAACAGGAAAAGCAGCTTTATGACTGTATTAATTAAACTACCATATTTAATTTGATACCATGTATTGCTTCAAAAAAGGGATACAAGTGACTTAAGTCATTATTTAATTACTTTCATACAAATATTTAACTCAGTGTGACAGTATTATGCCAATACTTAAATGAGAGTTGCCCATATGTTTCTGAAACTATGGCCAAACCCAATTATTTGGACTGATGAGCTCAATTTGAATCAGTTTTTCTATTGATGTCATTGGCCTCTAGATTAAACCCTAAAAGGGAGGGCATGTCTGTATACGTAGAAGACAATACACTCTAAAATATTTGAGACTTAATAATTTAGTCCAGAATGTTTTCTAAGAAAAGAGCTACAGATATTTTATCCATCATTGTATTAAACTATATATGCCATGAGACTAGGAAATCTAGCTATGGGTATTAATAATATATTTTTAAAATTCTCCATAAAAAAATATTAATATACAAAAGCAGAAACTCATCAATTTTTATTGTTCTCAAAGTTGCAAAAACATATTCAGTGCAGTTTTTAGCTGACAGTTTTGGTTACTTTTTCTAAGAAAATGCATCCTGTTGATGTATTCAGTTATTCAGTTACCTACCATACAAAAATTCGTTAGATGTTGTCTAGAACTATAGCACAAAGAAATCTTGGATCTTATCCTCCACATATGTTCTAGATGTCTTGTTTTAAGAAGCTGTATGGTTATCACAACATTATGTAAAAGGCATACAATGGAAGGGGTCCAGTTTTAAGCAATGAGTTCAAAAGAAATTACTACAAGTAATTCAGTACAACTTCAAGAAACCAAAATAGTAATTCATGAACCAGAGCAGAAAACTGCAACAATGATGTTCATGATGATAGATGTCTCCACAGTAGAAACATAGCTTCTTGCAAGATAACAGACACTTTTAATACTACACTAAAAGTCAACTTCAGGTAGAATAGCAGAACTGAGACCAATGTAATCCCAGCAAGACAAATAACAGAAAACTAAAAGGCTGCTCATCACCAAAACTTAAAACCAAGTCTGTTTTCTTCAGGAGAAACACAAACATTGATAGCCAAATCACCTGACGGTAGAAGGACTGGTAATTCTGCAGTAAAGTTATGGGGTTAGAGAGGATATTTTGTGTTAGTTCTGATGAAGCAGATATAATACTTGATAACCAGACCAGTATCTAATCCTTCTACTGAATAGAATGCAAAAGGTAATTTAGAGGAAAAAAATCTAATTGCTCATTAGATCAAGGAATTCTACTTCATATAGAGTTATGACAACAGGATGCAAAAAGATCATAATCCAAAAGGAAACAAATGTCTTGTGATAAGTCTTGATACACAGAATGCCTAAATGATAGAATTCACATAGCTATGGTACTCTTTGATTAGATTTTTCACAGCTGTGCAGCACTTGAAAAATTATTTTGCCTTTAAAGTATGGACAAAAGAAAAAAAAAAGATAGAACTCTAACACAATCCATAAACTAATACATAAAATGGATATAAGAATGATTCTACCTTCAAAGATATCAAATAAGATGTCTAAACTCTTTAAGTTCATTGCTCTGCCAAGAGATCTGGGAGTATAGGCTTTGGCAAGATTTCTGTTTACTGGATACAGATATTTTTTTATATATATATGTTATGAGAGCATTCAACTTTAATATATTCTATATGCCCTATAGTTACACCCATATTAATTACTATGAAGATAATGGAATAGAGAAGACACTCATAAAGCTTGTAGATGGCACTGTGCAGGAAGCAGTTACAAGCACTTAACAAGAGAGCAGGCAAACTAAAAATTATCTTGATAAATTGGAGAAATGGCTCAGAGTCAAAAAGATAAAATTCAATAAATTGCAAAGTAGTAAACTGAGAAAGAAAGAAACTAATGCTCATAAATGAAGGAACTGTCTAGGCATCTATATGGACATATGCTGTAGAGGACAACAAACAGAATGGCAGGTAACAATTGAAAAAATGAGCAAATGTGATGCTTTAGCAAATATGCTGGCATACAAGGATATAAGGCAGTGAACATACTCCACTGGTATTGGTGGGCTTTCAAGAGCGATTCATCCAATTAAGGAACTCAAGTCAAATTCTACATGAAAAAAGTTTAAAAAGCTAGTGACATTAAGACACAAGTGAACTTGATGAGTTCTCTTAATGGAAGGCACTTCATTTTTCATTTCATCTGGATACTAACACACCAATAGTCAGAAGTTTCAACAAGTAAATAGTGATCTAGCCACAGCAAAGAGAAAACTTGAGGTCAGAAACAGATGAGGAAAAGCTGAAAACAAATCAGTGAGTGCACACTGCTACAATTCTTTCATGTTTGTCCATAATAATGAAATGAGGAGTGCCTACATGAACCAGTTGGTGATCTGGAAAATCTCCTAGATACAGAGTCTGCAAATTCAGAATAGACATAGCAGCACTGTAGCTGTTAATCATTTCAGTATAGCACACATGACAATTTACTTACTCATTTAAAAAGGCCTTAAAATGTGTGTTCTGTTATATCAAGAGAATTAATTGCATGAAATGTATAAACAAACTGAGGAACTATTTTTTATACAAAATTTAAATTCCCTGTAGTGACACTAATGAAAACACAAATTTTCAGGTGGAAAGGTACATGGTGAGATGAAATTATTCTTCCAGGCAGGATACAAGCAAAGATCTAAGAGAGAAGATGGGCAACTTGATCGAGACACTCTATTGAAATGTTCCTAAATGGTATCATTAGAGAAAGCAGGGAAGAAAACATCCTAAGCTTCAGTCAAGAGGTTACATCCCATAAATTTGAGATTAGCACTTGCAATGAGAAATGCTGGCCCAGGAAAGGTCCTTTCTCTCCTTAATCTTCAGCCAGCTGGTCTCAGAAGTCAGACCAGCATAAATACTGCTCTGTGTTCCACACTGGCCATATACTAATGGATAAGTACTGTAATCATGTCATACTTCCACTCATAGCCTGCCACTGGGTTCACTGTGGTATTGTATCTGGGGCTAGAGAAACACAGGTAACACAGAAAACTAGTCAAACATAAGGACTTGTACTCTGCCTGTATGAGTATAGTTAAGTTCCATCATTTAGATTTAAAAATTCCTTTCTTTAAAGCAGATTTGACAATTCATCATTTGTACAGTCTATTAGTATCAGGATAGTGCTCAGGAGCCCTAGGCACAGAACAAGACCCTCAATGCCAGATTCTAACACAGATGGAACAAAAAGGCAGTCCAAGATTTTATAGTTTAGGTATAAGAAGAGACAAGACAGGAGAATATAAATAAGACAGTATCAGTCTGGATGACAGGCAGCAGTGTCAGCATAGTACTAGTTTAACTGTTGTCAACTATTCTGCAGACACTGGAGCAAGGGAGAATTTTAAGGAGGAAATTCACTTCTCAGATAGTTGTATTGTTCCAAAGTAGGTTTTTAGAATAATTCTAAATGTGATGCAAAATGTACAGACTTGGAAAAACTCCCTTCATCAACTAAGCAGGACATTTTTTGCTTGTTTAGGTTTCAACTTCATTATGATCAAAACATCTTAATAAATCTATAAAGAGGTTTTACATTTATTATTAATGTCAAAATCCTACCATTTTAGCCATGTTAAAACAAAGTTGGTGGATGGCCCATGGTACTCTGGGCTATGCAGTTAAGCCAAAATGAATTTCCTGTTCTGATTTGACAACCCTAATAGGAGCAAAATGATAATATGCTAACAGCAAAATGCTCAAGCAAATGAAGTTCTTAAGGACTTTATTCACCTTCCTTTAAAAGGAAAAAATGAAAAGAGAAACACAGGGTTATTCATTAGGGACTGTAGTGACAGGACAAGGGGTAATGGGTTCAAACTTAAACAGGGGAAGTTTACATTGGATATAAAGAAATTCTTTCCTGTTAGGGTGGTGAGATGCTGGAATGGGTTGCCCAGGGAGGTTGTGAGTGCTCCATGCCTGGCAGTGTTCAAGGCCAGGTTGGACAAAGCCTTGGGTGACATGGTTTAGTGTGAGGTGTCCCTGCGTATGGGAGGGGGGTTGGAACTAGATGATCTTAAGGTCCTCTCCAACCCTAACTATTCTATGATTCTATGTTTGTCATAATCATCATCATGGCTTGACTTCACGAATGAAGACTAGGGAAAGGCTTTACCCACGCTTGCTACAAGCATGTGGATGACTAAAAAGGCCAATGGGAGATAGGCAAATCTGGTTGCAAAAAACACAGTGAAAGGTCTCCTTGGGTGGTATAGACAAGGCATGGTTCTTTCTACATTGTCTTTTCTCCTCGAGACTAGTTCTGCATGAGTTCTCAAAGAACCCAACAGACGAGTCAGTCTCACCTCTGTGCCTGGCAAAATCTTGGAGCAGATTCTCCTGGAAAGCATGCTAAGGCACATGAAAAACAAGGTGCTTGGTGAAAGCCAGCATGGCTTCACTAAGGGGAAATCCTGCCTGACCAATTTGGTGGCCTTCTATGATGGGGCTATGGAACTGATGGACACGGGTAGAGCAGTTGGCGTCATCTACCTGGACTTGTGCAAAGCGTTCGACACTGTCCCACACGACATCCTTGTCTCTAAATTGGAGAGACATCAATTTGATAGGTGGGGCACTCGGTGGATAAAGAACTGGTTGGATGGCCGCATGCAAAGAGTTGTGGTCAATGGCTCAGTGTCTGGATGGAAGCCAGTGAGGAGTGGTGTCCCTCAGGGATCGGTGTTGGGACCGGTCTTGTTCAGCATCTTTGTCGCTGACATGGACAGTGGGATTGAGTGTGCCCTCAGCAAGTTTGCCGATGACGCCAAGCTGTGTGGTTGGGTGGATCTGCTGGAGGGAAGGAATGTCATCCAGAGGGACCTTGACACGCTTGTGAGGTGTCTCCCTGCAAATTCAGAACAATCAGCAATGAGGCAAGGCTGATATAAATTGAGATGGCTTATAGGCAATGATTTAAATTCAAGTAGAATATGTGGTATTTAATTACCTTAACCTAAACAATGCATATTTTTATAAATGCAAGACTAGTTATAGAGATCGTAAATATGAAGATGGAAAACTCTGGTTTTTAGTAGAGGCAGCTTAGAAGGTCCAATTGCAGAGAAAATCCTTACTTTGTTTACATTTTATTTGAAAATACTCCAATAATCAGGATGCTGCAACTGTTACCAGTTTGTCTTAAAAGCAGATATCTTAACAGCAGATAGGTTTACAACTATTATATAACTCAGTCTCAACCAGCATTACTAGTAATAATTCCAGTGACTGTAGAATACATTAAATAACAAGATATTACTGCTGGAGTACACAGCAAATCTAGAACCAAATAACCAGCAGACCCAATATCTAACATACAAGCATGCATGGTTCCTCTGAACTCATGTAAATATTAACCTGAATAGAATCTGCAGCAATTTGAATCATCACAGAAAATGCAAGTGTATTTAAGGATAGGTTACAATACTTTCTGAAGAATATTTAAAGACATACTTCTCATAACATTTTGGTATGATTTCAATAGATGATTCAAAGCATAAGGCCAAGGTTCATTGGTTCATTACCTCTGTTTTACCTGTTTTATTCAAAGTACAGCAGTGTTGCATTGAGGTTTTCTCCTGACTGCATAGTACATGACATTCCTGTTTTCAGTAACAGAATGAAGTAGAAGCACTGCCATTCGTTTGAAACATAATGAAATATTATTGCTTGTGTATGAAATCTAAAAATCACTGTGCTTTGCCCTTAATTTTAATTGGCTTTTTCTTGAAAAACAGCAGCTAAACCTCACCACTGAGAAAACCATTCAGTTATTTCTAGTGAGTTCCTAACTTCTCAGTGAGCAATGTGTTAGCTAGTAACAGTCACTTATTTTTCCTCGCACTGCAGGGAACAAGATATATATAGTTACATCTAGAGAATCATCTGTGGTTAAATTAATTTGACCTAAAGGAAGGTCCCTTGTTCCCAGAAGTTAAAAAGCAGGTTTTAAAAGGAAATAATAAACATATTGGGGTTTCTTTCTGTATAAACCTCCATTCAGCACTTCAGTCAACTCCAGGTACCAGTGCTGTCTTTAGTCCCTGACAGTACACTACAGCTTGTTTGGTCAAATGATTGTATTAGCTTTGCTCATATAAACACATAGACTCGAAACAGTATCTAGTAGCCTTCCATATATTCCATGGTTTTTTCTATTCTACCTGATATTTCTAACATATATTTTGTAGGTATTTTTAGCAGACAGCCTTCCCTCTTTACTATTTTGACAGCAAACTCTTTGTTATATAATGACAAATATTAGCATTTTCAACAAATATTCTTGGTTTATTCTAATAATTTTACTATCTTGTCTTCAGAGTCTAACCTTTACATCAAATAAGCAGATCCCATACAAATCAGGTTTGTGGTTATGTATGACTGATTCAACTAAAACTCTCAAGGGAACATGTAAAATAAAATCTTTTAAAGATTTTCCTGCATAAACTATTGATACCAAAGACAGTATTTATAATTTCATTACTGAAAATGGAAAGTGACATTTACTGTCACAGGCCCTGCTTTTCAGCAAAGTTAAGATCCATTAAAGAAAAAAAAAAAATAAAAGACAACAGTAACAGTATGGAATGGAAAAGTTTCCATGAGAAAATCTGAATCTTTTTCTATCCCTATGCTCAGACCCAGAAGGCCAGGGTCCCTTAGGACTGTTTAGCCTGCAGAAGAGAAGGCTGTGTGGAAACCTCATAGCAGCCTTCCACTATCTGAAGGGGGCCTATAGGGATGCTGGGGAGGGGCTCTTCATTAGGGACTTCAGTGACAGGACAAGGGGTAACGGGTTCAAACTTAAACAGGGGAGGTTTTGATTGGATATAAGGAAGAAATTCTTTACTGTTAGGGTGGAATGGGCTGTGAATGCTCCACCCCTGGCAGTGTTCAGGGCCAGGTTGGACAAAGCCTTGGGTGGCACGGTTTAGTGTGAGGTGTTCCTGCTTATGGCAGGGGGCTTGAAACTAGATGATCTTAAGGTCCTTTCCAACCCTAACTATTCTATGATTCTATGATTGATCAGTTACATAGACATACAGGATACAATTTTCACCCAAAAATGATCAGTATAGATCCTGCTCAGACACTTATTCCCCTCTTCCCTTTTCTTTCCGCTCTTGCATAGGTAGTCTAATAGTACAGGATGCTTTTCACTGGCATAGAAGACGGTTACATCAAAACAGCATTCAACAATTCAAAACATTCAACCAGTCACAACATCTCTCCCAGGCTATTTAGAAAGGTTATACTCTGTTAATAACTTATCTTCAGAAATAAAGACATTCATATTATAAAATTGAAAAAGAGAAGACACTTTACAGATAAGTGGCATTTATTCAGAATGCATTCCTGTTAAAAATCATTTTATGGGTGCCCTTTAGACACAGGCACATCTCCATGTTTCAGCACTTATTCATCATTTACACGTTCATAATTTGGGAGATTTTCGAAATCAAAATGAGTAAGAAGCCTACACACTGCTTCAAATGGTTGAACAAGCTTTGATAACACTTCATAGATAAGAGACTCAAAATAAATTAAGTAATGAGTAGGGAAGCTTGAACCTTTCCTAGTCTGTCTGTGAACACAGTGAAAAGTAGCAATAGTCTCCCAAATCTAGGATGTAAGACAGAAATCTGTCTCACAGTCACAAATCTCCTGTTACCATAGTGATGGGGATGGAGCAAATGACTAAAAATACCTGGTCTTATTCACACTGTCTTAGGAATGTGACCTAAATGACATATAATACATGATTTTCCATGAGAAATTAATTGCATTTACTAGGAGCCAACACTGAGAAGCAGGTAATGTGCAAGTATGATGCTTGGTCAGCCACTCAAAGAGACCACATTCTTAAAGATGCAGCTTGAACAGAGCTGCATATATGGAAGCACATATAAAATTATGATAAAAAGAAACCCCATAACGGTTATTAATGAATCAACAGCACCAATTAACCAGGGGGTTCTCTCACTAAATAAAGTTATATTTTAAAAGTTATTTCAAACTGCTTTTATGTATAAGGGAACTGTAACCTCCAAAGAAGATCGCTGTCTGCAAGAATCAGCCAGTTGTGATGACTGTCAAAGTCAGGAAGCCACAGAGGTCACATAAATTCATGTTTAGACCAGCTTTGGTTCATAGCACCTATGTATGTCAGTAGAAAACAAAAGTGTGTTACTACAGTGCTAGAGGAAAAGCTTCAAGTGGCATCTCCCATCTCAACTTGTGAGGTGCATGAAGAGGCTGTTTCCATAAGTCTCACCAAGGAGCTGCTACTGCTGCTTTACACTGAGAGCAGAGCATTACAGGATCCTTCACTGACTGCCCTGGGAAAAAGTAAGCCACAAGGAAAATGAGACTCTAGGTTGATTTGAACAGCTTAATAAGTTACAATTTTACTTCTTCAAAGTAGAGCAAATTATTGTGAATTTAACATATCAGAAAAACACATTTGCCTTATAAGGCAGACTTTGTACCCTAACTTTTGAAAACTATAAAGATAAAACAACAAAAAAAGACAATACATCTTACCACATCTACAAACAAAGAAACTTTGAAGGTATAAATTTAAGACTTCCTATTAAAGCTTCAGTGGTTCAATTATCGACCAGCATTCCATTAGAGTATGGAGAGTAATAAAAGCTTTTCAGTCACCCATCATTAGACAGTCTGTTATGAGATATGCAGCCTGGGATAAGAATGTGCCATTTTAGGAATTATGTTATGGGTTATGTTTTAGGAATTAATTGGTTGCATTTTTGTTTTTTTTTTCCTTAACACATGGGGAAAATTGAATTTTATCTATATACTTTTTTTTCTTATGTAGTGTTTGGAATGTAAGACCTGCTTATGGAAGTTAGAAGTCAAAACTGAAACTATGCCGTGAATCTTAAGATTATATGATTTGCATTAACAAGGCAGTCAGAAGGGACTCAAAGCCTACCCACTGAGTATTTTCAAATTAAGTATTACAATCCTCCTACTTTTTCCTGAAGTATAAAGCTTTATGAATGCAGAATTAAAGAACTGAATGGAAATGGGAATCAAGATATAAGCAATTAATACATATCAAGCTCAAAAGGGAGAAGAATAAATTAGAGACTAATTCCAGTACTTAGTGGGTAATATATTTTTTTTCTTTTCAATGCTAATGCCTATTTCAAAACAAAAATAAATAGTCACATAAGTCCAACTTGCAGTATCACATTTTGATGCATGGCTAGAAACTCATACTAATCCTCTTTTTCTAAGCTTTTTTCCATGAGGAAAGCTATTTTCTAGTGTACGCACTCATCTAATCTCAAATAACCTCTGTGATGAGATGGCCACCTCTTACTCTGGAAAAGGATTTTGAAGGGCAATGGATCAAACACAAAGGAACTTTAGATTAAATTTTGCAGTTTAAATTGTTTTTTATTTCCTTAATATCTTCATATAATCCTTGGGGTGATAAGAACTACACAACTAGAAACATTCAGAAGAAAGCAGAAGGGAGTGAGTAGAGCATCTGGAGCTAAGGAGCAGGTAGTTTTGGTATTAGCAAACTATTTCCTCTTCTTTCAACCCTGCTCTGCTTATGTATCAGGAGAAGCAGCCTTTGTGTCTGTGCCTCCTTGATTATGCTTCAAGATATTGCCTTTTATGCTTTCCTGACCATTGCTGTTTATTCTATTGTGTGTGTCCATGAATTTTCTACCATACAGATGAATATCTATCTACAACTCTTGCTTAACTGTACAGCGAAACATCAAACTGATGAGGAAACAGGGGAAACAAAAGCAGGTATCCATGAATAAAATAATGGATAATAAATGGATTGCTCAAAAAAAAAAATCTGTAGAGGGATCCTCTTTAAAGAATTTCTCTGACAGTTGAAGGTATTTATTTCTTTATGGGAGATATTAAAGTGCTACACATTTTCTACACAATAACGCAAAAATACAATAGGACAATAATACTAGGGAAAAAATCTTGTCAAAAATGAATGAAAGGATGAAGTGTTAAGAAAATTGTGATGATACTCAGTTCTGCACTCTGTCACTTACTATCTCACTATAAATCTTCTCTTCTTCACAGTTTGTGACTGACAATCATCTAACAGTTAACAAATTAACTAATCTCCTTATCAAGTGACCAGAAGAATCTCTTTCTTCAGGCTAAATCCTATAGTCCTGCAGTTGCAGAATGACATTTTAGAAGTGCAGTTGTGCATATGGAGACACGAACTCTTCCTTGCCACAGATTTTTAAATAATTGTGTTCCAGACGTGGAACATATCTTAAGAATATACAGAACACTGAAACTAAAATAAAAGATAATTAGATTAAAAATTGGAATTACTTATATTTTGTCTTGTCCATCTGGTCCTCTAATTCAAAATACCAACATAGTGTAGAGAGATGCAAAACACCAGCTTGATATTAATGCAGGCTATCATTTTACAGTAGCATCTTACAACTGCTGGTAGGGATGCTCCATGACTGACTTGTACACTGTAATTACAAATATGTTTCACTTTCACTACTGTAAAAAGCAAGCAAAAGGTGACTAAATAAACAAATAAGGTGGTGGAAATAACAGCTGTGAGAAAATCTTAAAAAGAAGCAAGAACAAATTCCATTGCTGTACACTTATACAGACAGATACATAGAAACAATTACTCTATAGTGCTGATAAGGGATTATCCTTATCAAAGGTGCTGGGATAAAACTATTTTGGAATAAACACATTTTATCACAAATTACAACAGTAGATCAGGAGCTATGTGAAATATTCTCTGCATGACACCAGAATCCTGGGTGAAAGACAAGGTTCTGTATCTCAGCAGACAAAAAGTGGATCAGTGAAACTTGACAAGGGAAGAAACTCTGTCCTCAACATTGTTTTTTTTGACTTGGGAGTAAGAATACATATTTATTTTCTACAGCCCAGGAGTAGGCATCCAGAAATTCTGACCCACCTCATTATTAATTATATGAGTGACAAAAATTCCTCACTTCCAGTATATAAAGAGAAGGAATGTTTTGTAGCAGTTGATGATTGTCAAATAGTATGACTTGATTTTTATTACCCTCTTTTAGGATTCTGTAAAACTAATAAAATAGGTTACTTAATGGATGACTTAGTTTCTACTTGACCCACTTATTTGAATTATTTGCAAGTTTTCTTATGGTATACTTCTTAGGTAGGAGGTTTAGACATCACCAGAAAATATTAAACATTTATTGAAGTTATGAAGCCTCTATTAACACTCAACCTGCAACATGCATGAGCTCTTTTAACTTTGCATAAACTCTGAGATAGGAGACAATGCATATTACAGCATTCTAGTATGTTGTTTCTCAGGAGTTGGCATTTCATTTAGCAATACTAGATGACAAACATGAAAAGCAGTAATTATACTATAGAGTCCATGATTTTGTTTTTTTCAGTAATTGAAGCTTAAAACAGACTGGGAGAAGAGGAGTGCGATAAACAGTCTGTTAGTTACAGCCTGTTTCTCTACCTGAAAAACTGCAAGCCCCAGGATTAAGAGTACAACATGCATATACATCAAGATTCTCTGAAGGCAGAGGGATCAAATGTCACACAGGCCATTCTCTTCTAGAAATTAATAGACAGTTTTCTTGAAGTCAAGTGATGCAAATAGGTCCCCGCAGAGCTCTCACTATCACTGAATTCTCCCCGACATTAAAGGTGCAGAATAGCCATAAGAAATAGACTAGCTGAGCATAGAATTAGAACCGTAGAATCAACTAGGTTGGAAAAGACCTTTAAGATCATGTGCAATGATTACTCCATGACTTCCAAGACCATCACTAAACTGTATTACAAGAGTCTTATCTACACATTTTTTTAACACATCCAGGGATGGCAATCCCACCACTTCCCTGGGAAGTCTGTTCCAATACCTGGTTACCCTCTCTGTGAAGAAATTCTTATAGAAAATAGTGATAATAAAAAATTCTTACACTACTGGGATATAAGTGGTACATGAATTAAGTATTCAAGACATTATTCTAATCTTTACTCTCGTGAGTGCCCTGTCTTCAAGCCACCCTCTTACATATCTTTGAATGCAAATGATTGCTTTAAGCACCCTTCTACCATTAGGATGCTTTCTACAATCACAAGAAGCTACAGACTTCCAGATGAGTTACATTTTTCTTGAGTTTGAAGGTTAAAGTGTTTGTCACTAGGAATCAAAGTACAGAATATTAAATTTTCAGTTTGGTGGACAAATGCTTGAATTACATATCAAAATTCTAGAAGACAAATTGTAATATGCACCCAAAATAATTACAGAATCATGTAGAATCCTTTCATTTACATGAATAGCTCAAAAAGACTGGAAAAGAACTGTGGTCATTTACCATCTACAATTACAGAATTAGAATCCAAATCGGCTTGCCAACTCTTCTGCTGCAGCTGCATAAATTTGCACAATGCCCATAGCTTTGTAAACTGTAAGAAGTTATTATTTTCAATATTGCTAACATTTTGGATTCCTATCCAACTGCACAGGTTTTTTTTTTACAAAATGGAGAACACAGAAAGTCATATTTTGTGTGAAAATACAGTATTTAAAAAAATTATTTAAGTAAGACTCAAAGAGAAACTTGCCTAGCAACTCCTACAATTGAACTGGTAATACGAAGTATAGCAGATAAACACATTGAAACCTTCAAGTGCTTTCTATCTGAATACTAACTTTCATTGATTTTCTTAATGTGTACTCATTATAGTTGCCAGGAGATTCCACCCCATCCCCCAAAACAAGGGGAAAGATTTTACAAGAACATAGAAATGCATTGAAACAAATCCTTTTCAGAAGAACACACCTGGAAATACTGTATTAGATTTTCCTGTCAAAACAAGATAGCAGAAACACCAGAAAAGCCAAGATATTCAAAACCTGAATTGTTGTACGCATATTTGCTACAGTAAAATTACTCAAAGTAATTTTAAACCCCTGACAACTCTCAACTTGCTCTTAATACAGATGAGAGAAAGGAACTCTCCAAAGTTCCATCTTTTCAGTTCTCCTATATGCTTACTTCACTATGTCCTATGCTGAGGAAATGATCAAAATCTATATGATGAATTATCAAAATGCTAGATTTTGAGTTTCAAGCAATGTAACTGACAGAAATTTAAAATGTAGCTGAGTATCTTTCATCCACCATATTTAGAGCTTTCTTTTTCTCTGTATGTACAATTGTGAACAGAAATAGAAATAGTAATTGTATAGTTCAGGTCGTAAGTAGCTGTCTGCTGTAAAGTCAGTTGTAATTTTACTTACCACATCCAGATTGTGCCAAGACTAAACCAATCTGCTTGAAATATCATTGAATTGATGCCTGATCTTAATTAAGCAAGGTACTAGTCAGATGAAATCTTGAAAAATTGAGATGAGTATTTCTCAGATCTTGTCTTTTGCTTTTTTTTTTTTTTTTTTTTTTTTTTTTTTTGTTGGTTTTTTTGTTTTTTTTTTTTTATATATTATACATCCTATTTGGAAGGATGAATTTTTTGGGTTCAGTGTCACATAGATAGGATAGAAACATTCAGCTAGATAGATATATTATTCCATGAATAAATGAATGAAACCANGGTTGGTTGGTTGGTTTTGAGGTTATAATATATTGGGGATTTTTAAACAAAATAACTAGATCATTAATTCCAAACTGATTATTTTCTGGTATCCCGTAGCACTTTCTCCCTCTAATCAAGAGCCTGCAGGACTTTCCATCAGACCATCTTCTTATATTTAAAAAATATCATTTGCCCTTATTCATCATTTCACTCTATGCCACAAAGACAAATCTCTTCCATCAATCTTGATCTCTACTGGCTAAAAAATCTTTCAGGTATTTCATATAACTTCACAGCATGGGACCACCACTTACTTATAACTTGATGCACCCTCTAACCTTTCCCACTGAACAAAGCAATGAACCCTCTATCAGCTTAATTCAGTTCCATATCAGAAGAAGCTGTGCATTTATTACTTTTCACAAAGATTCTATCAGAGAACAGCAGCATTTTAATTTGTGCATAGGTTTTCAAAGAAATTACAGTTTCATAGGTTGCAAAGAAATACCCCAAGTGGACTTACTAACGTAAGTGTTCCCATATAGATCTAGCCAGTTTGCAAGCGATGCCTATCTACTAGGAGACATGCGAATGTGCCAAATGTTGCGTAACTGGACTGATCAAATCCACCATCTTTGAAGACCAAGGAACATTATGCGAGATGAACAGGAAGAGAACCACTTCATTTATTAGATACATGGGCATATAGAATGTACACAGTATCTCTGGAGATTTTTTTTTCAGATTTTGACACAAACAATTGCTTGTGTTGCTTGGGAAGGCAGCTCCCATGTGTTATTTTAAAGGAAGAAAAGTTTGAAATGTTTTCTTCACTTTTTATTTTTTTTCCACATTTTTTTCAGATTCCAGGTACAGTTCTACTTTTCAAGCAAGATCCCTAAATCACTATGTAAGTTGAGGTAGACAGAGGTTATTTGGGGAAGGCAGGGCACTTGGGTGGAAAGAGAGAAAGTCTTCCTAAAATGAATCAAAAAATCGTTTGTGTTGGAAGGGACCTTAAAGCTCATCCAGTTCTAACCCCTTTGTCACAGGCAGGGACACTTTCCACTAGACCAGGTTGCTCAAAGTCCTGTCCAACCTGGCCTATAACAAATTTGTTTATTTATTTATTTTTAAATCAAAGCATATTTCACAACAACTTTGATTTTGAAACCATTGCATTTTTTCCTAGATCCATGATAATAAAAATGATATGAAAGATATGGCTAAGTGGCTTTTTGAAAGATCGAGTGTACAATCAAACCCTCACTTAGGTACAGCAGCTGTCTGCACTACAGATGTCTTTGTAAAATCAAATTCATGCTGCAGATCTGATGGTAATGCACTGAATGGCTCTTCCTACTGAATTATACATGGGACAATTTTTTATAAACTCACAATTTAATTTCATGCAATTTACATATTCTGATTAATAGTGCTGTGTACAGATACATTCAATATTCTCTGGCACTGCTGTATAAATAATGTCTTATATCAATATTTTGTGCTGTTCTTACAGATTAATTTATTTTAAGGTTGTATTCAGGTTACACTGATCTTTCCCTTATATGCCACAAAAAACGCACGCCAAACTACATCTTACTTAACATGATTTCTCCCAGCTACACTGTCTGTCATGATTACTTTTACAGGAAAATTTGTTATTTTAATAGAAGAAAACAGCTAGCAGGGTAAAAAATAAAAGTGGGTTTTATTTAATAAGTGTTTAGAACATATTAAAGCAGAACAAATACTAAGCATGATGCTTGAAAAGGAATTTCTATCAAACAGTTTATCTGAATTAATACATATTCCATCACTTACAAATTTCAGTTCAGATACTGCTACTAATTAGTTTTGGCTGATATTGGAGTATTTTGTATGCCCCATTTATAAAAGCTGTTTGTCCATCTGTTAATAGGTTGGAAGTGATTAAAGGACACTTATTTTGGCTGTTGCAAAGGCCAAATCATTTTAAAGTTGCAAATATGTGACAAAATCAGCTAAAGGTTTGCCAAGTTCAGGACCTGATTTTCTTAAAGAGCTGTGGTGTCTGCTTCCTTTCACTCCTGCCTAAAGTATTCATGAGTTTCCTATATAACAGCAAAAATTAAGCCTATATGATAGACATCGCTTACTATATATTTGTTTAAACAGAGGTTTCAAAAAAATTTGAATGCTTTTCAGATCTTTAACTAAAAGATTTTCTACTGTTTGTATATTAACTCTGAAGCATTGCTTTTGAGATCTTAACTAAAATGTGTAATGTAAGAAGTATCGCTGTATTTAATACCCATGCCTTCTCTTCCTATCTTTTCAACAGTGTGTATAAAAGAACAGAAAAATGAAAAAGAAGTCAATACAGGAAGTATCAGAGAAAAAAGAAGACAAAAAAATGGTAAAAAATTTGGAGTAAGAGGACAGGCATGGACAGTGAGCTGGGAATCAACAGCAAACAAAAAACCCTATGGCAAGAGATTTATGTGTGCCGTTATTGCAAGACAATCACAGGCTTCAGCTCCATCTGGGGAAGAGTATTTCAGTCATATGTTTAGATTACATGAATACAAGAATTAGCCTTGTACAGAGAGCTGGAATAACTTCTGTGTATCATTTACATCCTATGGTCTACCTGAAGGCAAATTTCACGTGTCAAATTATACCCTGCTTTTTCTCCATATATTGTATTTGTTGCTCTACAGTTTCAGGACAGATCCTAAACTGACACTTACTCCATATGAAAATTAGTGGTGGAGTTGCGAAAAGAGTATTCAAACAGATTTTCTAACCCTGGTTTTTCTGCAAACCCCTGAATAATTCTTGTGCTTGGCTGGATTTGGACTGTAATACTAAAGAGAAAAGACTAATAACTAACCCTAGATTTATATGCTTCACCCACAGATTTAATTTTATAAATGAGCAAAATAAAGTGCTACCCACATGCATTAAAGACATATCACCTGCTTTGTACTACTTCAATGGAAAATCTGTCAGGCACATTCTTTAATGATTATATGTCTTAAAAATTCAACAAATGAAAGGATTATCACTGAAATCATATTAATCTGCAAAGGATTAACAGCCTACTGTTGAAAGACTTCGTGAACTGCAATAGGAGAGGATCTGAAGAAAAAAAAATGTAGAGCTTTTTACATAAATAGTGCAGAAGGATCATAGATGTTGGAAGCAACAAAAGTGAAAATGAACTGAAACAAAAAATGGTGATGTGAATCAAACACTTCAGCACTGAAAATACAAAACCATAGAAAATATGCTGAAAGCTGTAACATCCTTACTACCTGTACTCATTTTCTTTGTTTCTGTGACCACTCTCATTATCATTTGTAATTTTAATTAATTTAAACAGATTTAGATACATTATCTGAAATGGCTTGTTTAAAACGTGAAATAGAATTCTATTAAACATTTTGAACTTAATGAAACACTGAGAATGAAGTCCTGATTTCCAACTGATACAGACTTCTTTAAGGGATAGGAAGACTCCCCACAGTTTATAAAATAATACTTTATCTTCAACAGTACACTGTTTAGCTTTTAGAATTTCAAGGCGCAAATAGATTGTTTTATTCCTCTGTAATATTTTCTCTGCCTGTAGGACATTAATGAAATCATGGCCAGGCATTTCTTGCTATTTAATGGCCAACAGAGTTCATTTCATTAAACCTCATTCAGTAGTTATCCATATTCATGAAGACACTTAAGGATGTGTTTGATTTTAGCTTTAGTAGGATTTAAGGATATGCTTAAAGTTAGGCACATACTTAAAATGCTATGCTGAATTTGGATGGAGGCAATTGCATGCTTACCTGAGGTAAAGTTAAAATTAAGCATATGCTTAAGTGTTTTGCTGAATACAGATGGAGTGCTGAACTGGAGCCCAGTGATTACTCATAAGTGTCAGTATGTTCTCAATCCAGAAATTATCATTTTACAAATGAAATCTGAAGATATGCATATACATAATCAATGTATGGCTGAGCAGAATTTTGATGACCAGCTAATTACAATTCATGCAGACATAAATTAATGAAACACTGCTTAAACTCAAAGGAACCTCCCAAATTATTCACTCAGCGTGTACATGGAAGACAAAATATGACAGTAAAACAACATGGAGTTATGAAGACAAGCTGTAAGGACAGGCACAACAGCTTTCACTTGCAGCTGAAGACATGATTTTTAACCTCAGTCAGCCCAGTTTAGTAGGTCTCAAGGCCTAATACTAAATTTTGCCTAGTTTACTGAAGTTACAGTGATGTTAATGGGAAGTTAATATGCACATTAAACGATCAGACATTGTTCATCACATACAATCCAGAATCACCATTCTGAGTTTTTGCACCTTAATGACATTGAGAATCTATGGATTCTACACGGAAATGGTATGAATGTATGACTAAGACCTACTCATACTTTTTAATGCCTTTGTCAGTTTTCAACATTCATTATCAAAAGAAAAACACTGAAATATATATTTGAAAGTACCTCTGTTTCATCTGCTCTCATTTTACCAATGATGAATAGGAAAAAAGAACCTCATATTCCTCCTTTCTGACTTAGCACTGATGCAGTGCTCTTCTTTTTATTGGCTTGGAAGTCTACCATAATTTGAAAAGATAGAAGAAAGATCTAGCGAATTAGATAGGTAAAATCTAACACAGCTTTTAACAGCCATATATTTCAAGAACAGTACATATATTTTAAAATGTTTTAAATTTAGACAGGACTTAGAGCTTTACTGTGCAAACCTAAATGTTCAAAGAAATAAACCAAACTTAATCAGTAACAGCAATTGTTAAGGATGAACCTAGCAATACTTTGCTTTATGCTTAGATGTACAGATTCTAAAAGGGGAGATCACATTTTCACATTTCCAAGTCCTCAAAAACTACTCTCTATCCTTCTAACTTAGAATTCTAACAGTGCTTTCATTTAATGAATTATGAAAACCCAAAACCCACAAACATTTGCTATCACTTGAAAAATCAGGGTGTTTGGCTTTTACTATGATGCATTTCTGATCCAGCTACCTCATAAAGGGTACATCATCTGTAAAACAGACTCAGAGGAAAAACCAAACCAAACCAAAAAAACCCTGAAACAACCCACAAAACCAAACAAACCAGTATATAACTGAAGGAGGTAACTACAACCCCCTCAGATGTCCCTGCCATATTATTTCCTGTGATCCTAAAACACAGCAATAAACAAACCATGTTAAAGAACAGATATCTGACATTACATCAAAATACCACCCGTGCCAATATGCTCGTCCTATAAACTGCCATCAAAGGAGTATAGGCATGCATAAGAAACATGACACTTTCAAGTGTGATTCATCCCCCTTATAGACTTCTGATTATCAGCAGTTCAGTAACTGAGCTAGAGGCAGCGTCTATACTTTATGTTTAATAGCCAGTGAATAACAAATCAAAATTCAAAATGCCTAATTCCTTTTTGATCCCTTTTCTGTTTCCAGACTTTGCAACACCCATGGCTGCCAGATCCACAACTCAATTATGGATTATATGAAAAATATTTTTTGTATTTTTGTTCTAAATTTGCTACCTGATTATTTCATCTGATCCCTCTAGTTCTTGAGCTAGAAAAGCAATATATATTATTCTTTATTAGCCTTTCCCCTACTTTCAAGATTTTATTCCTGATCCATTACCTCTGTCAACAAGGTTTTATGATACTGGATCAATGGATGGTAAAATGGTGTATGATATCCATTATCAGTAAATACAGCATGAAACATTTTCTCACCTGATGACTCCCACCTTATTTAGTATGTTTTATGACAACAACAATTCCACATCTCTGGCAATCCCCTACACTACCTCTTCTAGATTTCTATTTTTTTGGTTGTTTTTAGAATGACTAGCATGTTTTTAGAATGACAGAAAGACTAGCATGTGGTATTTAAGACAAGGGGGTGTACTATGGATGTAGTAAGTATTCTACCCCTATCAGCAGCCAGCTCCACAGGTACCTTGATATTCTTAGTAAATTCCAATAAGCACTACAGCTGGTCTCTTTTATATTTTAGGATCATCAGTCACCAGTGCAATTAACTATTATCTTGTGTGAGAATTAAAATGTATGCACATGCTCAGGAATAGTCTTATTTAGTACCTCATTTTGTAGGTGTATAGTTCTTCGTCATTTTTTCATTAAGTTCTGTGTTACCACTGAGTAGTCTTCTCCATTTTGGTTGGCTTTTATACTAGCTTGCTGTATTTTGGTCTTAGCTTCTTGTTTTAACCTAAGGATTTGAGTACCAAAGTTGCTTCTCCCAGAACTAGAGTGGCTAAAGCCAATCACAATCCCTTTCATCTATTTGGAAACCCTGTTAGGCATGTAAGGTATATGCTGAAATGCAAATTACATTTTAGTTCATGTGATCTAAAGACAAGCCAATGCCTAATAAAGTCACAATCTATGATTTAATGTGAAGTTGAAACTGTATTTCTTGTGCAGTTGAGATGTGACTAGTTATTTTAATGCAGTCTGGATGTTAACATCAGCTGTCTGAGAGAAGACACGAGGAAAGGGTGGACATAGAGTCACAATAAGCATACTATCTGCATAAAATCTCAAGAGACATTCTCCAAAAAAGAATTTCTGTGTGAAGATCCAACAGTATAGTAAATGACTTTTCACATGGCTGAGTATAAATGTATGAATTTAGAACAAGACAGATGATAACTTCCTAGGTTACTTCAAATGTATTTTAGTAATTCACATGAGATTTCACAAATGCTATCAAGACATTGTCCAAGGTACTCAGGTCCTCCAGCTGCACCTATCAATATGTGATTCTGTTTATGAGATGACAATAGCAACTAAAATCCTACTATGCATGTGATAAGTATATGTCAGGACCACATCTGTGAATATCTCTGATAATCATGAGTCAAGTTTCAAACACAAGTATTGTTAATTCAAAAAATGAATATTTTTTTAAAAATAAAACTTTTATCAGCAGACTGCTGTTCATGAGGCTTAATACAGATGAGTGAAAACTATTCTTCATCTTGCATTTTTTCTCGAGTATACTTTAATTTTTAAAGTAAGTTGACCACATAGGTTTAAGTACATTCCTTTTAAACAATAAGGAAATATTATACCATCAACCCCTGAAAACTGAGAGGTGAGAAATACACAGAAAGGTTTTTTACAGTTTGCAGTCACCAGGCTATTTGATAATGCTATTACAAAGGAGCCAGAAGGCTCTTTCTTCTCAGAATCTTCCATAAAAAACAGTGCAGTGAAGCATGTGTTTGACTCAGAGTGAGCAGTTCCTTCCCACTTCATGCTATGGTGAGACACTTGCCAGAACAAAACACACACACCCCACCCAAAATTATCTCTTCTGAAGTCTTCATATAGTACTTTTAACTCCACAACACTATTTATGTTGGTCCGCTAACTCAGTATGTAGCTACTCTTCAAACAGCCACTGTCCCTCTAGATTTCCAATTGTTACTTAGGGACATTCAGAAGTTCACAGTTCTTTTCTTTCACTTCCCAATCTACATTTCAGGTCTCCCGGATGTGGTCTAGTAGGTTGTGTATGCTTTCATGTGAGGCTACCTCTCCCCTTTGAATTCAATGCTTTATTCTGCCCAAGTCTAAGGTGGCCTGCAATAAGGACCTTGCTTCTACACCACAAGACACCTGTTACTTTCTTCACCAACCTACCAATGCTTCTATTGCTTCCCAGTCCTGCTGCTCCCCAGCCCACTGCACCATCTGCACAGCAGGTATTCAAAGATAAACTTACAAAGTGTTATAAGTCTCAGCTTTGTCTCAGAGCTAGTGCTGCTTTGTGAGCAGGATAATTATTCTGGAATAAAAGAAATTCTTATAGAAGAACAGTGTCTACATGGAAAGCTACTCCAGAATCAGGGGTAGCAAATTAATTTATTCCATTCCAGCTCTGCTAGTCTGCTTCATCTTTTGTACAGGATCTAAAATTTGTTTCTGAATACTTCAAATTTTCTTAGTAGGACTATATATGGATATAATAATAATCTTAATCTAAAAAAGGAATAAAAAATTATTCAGAATATAATTAAAACATTTCTAGCTGTTTCTGAAATGCAGGACTCTAATGACGCAAAAACTCTGTCTCAATGTAAAAATGAACAACCCTTTGCAATAAGCCTTTTACAATAAGACCGAGAAGCAATTGGATGAAGAGTGTCATATGAAAGACTGTAAGAAGTGGCAAGGTTGCAACCAGAGAAAAAAATTAGCTCATCTATTATAGTTAGTAGTACCACTCCACTGAAACTCAAGATCTTAATCTTGGTCCCAGTGTCTCACAATACTGGACACTACTTAAACACAGTAACACTCAATTATCTCAGATAATTGACAGTTGCAGTAAAACTTCAAGAGACAATGGAATACAGACAGATGAAGTAATACAAAAAAAAAAAAACAATGAAATGATTTTGATTAGCGCAACATAGAGTTATCGCAGTACATCAGGAGAATGGTTCTTACTTGAGAACAGATGCGGTACAGGTTAATCTTAGGAATGAATATAAGGCGCACTCAAGAGGTTGTTTTGGACAATCTACAAAGAATTTGTACGAAGCCTACAAGGTAGCACAGAAAAAACACCTGCAGTTTCATGCTTCAACATTGAAACTGGCATCATTCATCAATGGGAAGAATGGAAGCTGATCATCCTATTGTGAATCAGGGATGATAGAGTGGAAAACGATGGTTCATATTTTGTTCAATTCAGATTACTATGGTATTCTCTCTAAACTGGTGAATTTGAACCATGGAAGCACTTTGCATGATAAACAGCAGAGCTCCTTATCAGCCTTGAATTGTAATGCAGGAATGGGTAATTCAAAACTAGCTTTAAAAGAGGTTACAATTTAAATAACTGTCTCCTGGTTTAGGTCAAGTGCAAACTCCTACTAAAGTACAAATCAGAAGCAAACCAAGCTATTTCAGCTCTTAGAACATCAGAGCTGTAGTCTGTCTCCTCCTAAAGAAAATAAATCAATAAATCAAAATAATGGCATTCTGGAAACATGACACCTTCTCTATAACCCATTCTTCCCCATGTGTCTTTTGGAGAAAGGTTTTAGTAAGAATATTTTAAAATTTAATGAACTGCTCTCTCTTTCTTGTTTCTGTTAATTTTTCAGTGAACACACGAAAGCCATTCTGAGACAATATCCCTGGTGTGTAGATGTAAGCAAATCTGCAGGCACTTTCCAAGTACACTTATTGTTTTATCCAGATTCACAAGCTAAAGTGTTATGTTGCCTTTTATCATTAAAGGAAATGCAATCAGACATGGAAATACTATGCAAGGTGAGTTTTTTTCACATGAAACATTCAGTCAGAAAGATGTCTTTGTACATGACATACATTCTACTACTTCTTCCCCACTTGTCTGCATTTTAATCCAGGTTTTCTTTTCTTCTTGGTAGATTTGACATTGTAGCTGGATTTAATCAAATAACAATGACATAAAGCAAGCACATATGTTTACATGGTAATGTACCTACCAGGAGCATGGTTATTGAAAATACAAAGCCGAATCAATGTTGAAAATACCTGAAAGGATCTGCCCCAGATTTACTTCTGAAAACAATGTAACTGCATTAGCAATACAAGTCTATCACCATAGAATCACAAAATAGCTTGGGTTGGAAGGGACCTTAAATATCCTCTAGTTTCAACCCCCTCTACCATGGGCAGGGGTGCCTTTCACTAGACCAGGTTTCTCAAAATCCTGTCCAACCTGGCCTGGGACACTTCCAGGGATGGGGCGGCCACAGCTTCCTCAGGCAAACTGATTTTTTTTTTTTCAACAAGGTAGCTTGGCTATGTTTGTGTGTACAAATCAAGAATACTGTCTTTGGATAACGTGTGTATTGTAGGCTAACTGATAACTTCACATGACATTTCAAGATTATGAAGTTCAGTTTTGTTTCACTGCAGAACAAGATCAAGAGGTTCTACACAGCGACTAAGTCCCTCTCTTGTGATGTCAGAAACTCATATTAAATAAAATGCCCTGAATAAATCAGCAAAGGGATTTCAACTTCACTTTGTCACAGTCTACCCAAAAACCCCTCCATGTGCTTGGTTTCATGAGAGAGTTAGAATTTTTGGTTTTCTCCTTTCCTCCTCACGGAAGATAATCTAGGCATGAGAAATTCTTCTTGACAAAACCACCATTGACACTCATTGTGTGGGCAGAGGGGGAAACATTTCAGCTGTAAAGTTTCAGGATTTGCTTAATGCCAGGATATATTTCTCAGTCATTTGCTCCTTACAGAGGAAATGCTGGCTTGTTGCTGAAAAATACCCCCACTTTTCAATAAGCACTACACAGAAGATTCAGTCCCTGTTCTTAACATAAGTGCTTACAGTGTAGCAGGGGATACTTTGAGCTGCTAAATTCAGTAAACTCATCCTGGCTTTCTCAGTGACGTCTGCTCATGACACTTAGTCCTTCCTTTCACTCCTTCCATGGAAGCAGCATTCTACGCTTAGCACCAAACAAACTTAACAATCAAGAAACTCTTTACTGAGCAACAGATAAGGTCAGGCATTTTGAGGCAAGATTAGAAAAGACACACTACAGATTAATACAAAATGAAATTTCAATTTAGACTTAGGATCATGTACCTCTCCAAGCAAGAGTTAACCAGTTTTATTTAGACTCCCCAAGAGGCTTCCATGCTGTAAAATCTGAAAATTTACTGCATTCAGGATTACAACTTCTTGTGAATATTATTCTTTATCTAAAGCTGTACAAGGACACTAATTCCACTGCATCCTACCTGATTTTTATTTCTCTTTTTCTGGTTTTTTTTTTTTTTTTTTTTTCATATTATTTTTA
>NDXB01000041.1:74994-92664 GCA_002631895.1 Agapornis roseicollis
ATTTTGGTAAAAAAAAAAAAAAAGGCAGAAGATACGTTAAATTGTATGTCCTTAAATTCTTCCTATGCTTTAGAAAACTGAATTTTATATTAACAATAATTAATATGAATTATATTTATATTAATATTTTATATTAACTGAATTTTGTATTAACAAATTTATATTTAAAATCAACAATTATGTTGATCTTAAATAATATCATCAAAGATAATTTATATTATCTTTGATAAATCAAGAATGCATGTGTTAGTCTGGTTATGCAATCCAGAGGATAGGCTTGTTTACATGAAACACATTTCAAGGGCACTTAGAAAACATTAATTCAAGAAATACATCTGAAATTTGGTTTCTTTTCCTACATGTGCTAAGAAGAATATTAAGTGTTTATGTCATGATGTCATCAACTTTATTTTTGTGCATTAGAAATCTTGAAATCTTTTCCAAGCATGGGTTGTGTCAGAGTATCATTCACTGAGTTCAGCTGCTTGGTTAGCACACACACCTCTCTAGGGAAGAGAACGAAGTCTTCAATCTGAAATCTAGTTATAAATAGGGGTTTTCATACAGCATTTGCAGACAGCACTTTTAACAAACCTGGGAGCTTAGGGGTTGGGTTTGTTGGGGGGGGGGGGAGGGGTTGTTTTTGGTAGGGGGAGGGAGATCAACAAAGCTATCCTGTTTATCCTGCTAAAAACAAAACAAAACAATAAAAACCATTTTTTTTCCCCCTAATGCCAGAATTCAATGATGACATGATTTACTGAATCAAGCGGTGGACCTGTTCAACACAGCATTAGCATGTACACAAAACTTAGTTTGAGATCTAAGTAAATAATATATGAAAGAAAGACAGAATATGAATGCTAGACTGAGTGAAAATAATGTCAAATGTCCTATCTTCTGGGTTCTCAAGGTTTGGGGACAAAAGGAAATGATGCCTTTTTCTGTTTTCTTATTTTTTTCACTAATTCCTTTTATAACCTGAAAGAAACAGATTGTGAGCTCCATAAATATAGAAAAAAAGGGGTAAAAAAATAAATTTTTTGGCAAAACCAAAATAAATCTTAAAAGAGTGGTACTTTCTAAAGAAATCTCCTATTTCTAAAAAAGGGAAAAGCTTAATAAAATCAACAGGCCTTAGTCTGCAGCAATCTTGAGAGAGCAGAAACATAACCTGAAAAGATAAATTAATACAGAATTTTCTATTGCAGTGTAAAACTAGTGCTTGCAAACAATGAAAATATGTCACTACAACAGCTCACTTCCACCAAGCAATATTGGGTTTACAAAGAAATATAATTTAAACTAGCATGCAGCTGAATGCTTTGAGTGTCTCTCACTATCACTGCACTGGAACAGTGACATTGATGAAAGATAGCCCTAAAATTTCCAGTTCAGAAAAGATACTGTGTCTTCAGTGACAGTTATTGGCATCTCTCCTGCTACACCTTGCATGTCTTTTGTTGCCCCCTCCTACTCTCTAAACCTAATCCCACATTTAATCTTCTCCCTTCAAACTCTTGTGTAGCTGTTCCTCTTCTAGCTGAACCAGTTTATTTCCAGACTCCCAGCAATACTCTATTTCATGGACTTTCTTTACTTCAGTCATATAAACCTTTACATTAAAGAGCTCACTTTCTGCCCACAGGGCACTTCCATGGACCTATTTTATTGTAGTGAAAATGCAAACAACAGGGAAAAGAATCTTGTATACACATGGATGAATTATGCTCCCTCAGAAAAACCTCTCTGAACTGCAGTTTCTTTCCCTTCTTTCCCATCTCTTGTCACCATGGGTTATTTCTCAAATGTGTTTTCACAGCAGCTCTTCATTGAAGTGAATGGTACTACTCTGGGACCTTGGTGTTTATGCAGTAATTACTATTGTTCAGCCCTTTATTTAATAGGCAAGAAGACTACTAAAAATATAGCAGCACTCATAAAGATTGCCTAAAAATCCCTTTAGAAATGCATACAAAGCTGTAATCCCAAACAAACCCTTTTCTATTCAGTAAAGCTTTTCTGTTAAATGTAATGCAAAAATACAAGATGAAGAAGAAATAATTCTGCATCAAAAGAAACAGAGGAAAGAATGAAGACTGTAGTTCAAACAACTATGGCTTTGGTTGGGAGAGCAAAAGTCTTCTTTATCAGTGCTACAAACTGTTCTCATTTTCCCAATTTCTTCAGCATCAAGCTAACTAATTTGCTCTAAACCACTTTTGATTTTATCAACAGTCAAAGGACCAGAACAATATGTAGTGTGAATATCTTTTGTAAAGGTCAAATTGTTTTCCTGTCTTAGAAAGTGAAATCTCACCTTTTTTATTTTATGATTCAAGCTGTATTTGAAAATGCACTATTTATTTGCAGTGCTGTGGCTTTCTTCTCCTTTCCTTCCTCCAAATATTATTTCTAGCTAGCACTGTCCTTTTTGAAATGAAACATTTTACATGCTTTCCCATGAAAATGTCCTATCAGCTGTGTATTTTCATTTTATTAAACAAGTACGGGGTTTTTTTCTGATAGATGTATGATCATGAACTGTGATGAATCAAGCAAGAAAAATGGTCAGTTCCAGAATTTCCTGTTGTAAGATGAAAGTGAGCCATCATAAAACATGGCCCCTAAACTTGTTCTAAATGGTTTGAAATTATACTTGTAATAATGTTAATTGCCAGTAGCCTCACCATTTTAGGAGCACATAATTGAAAACCAGTTATGCTGGAATCTAAAAAGGATTGTATCTCTTCATCTGACACTATTTTTTTTTCTTTATGACAGAAAAAAAATGGCCATTTCTCTTCCACATAAAGAAAAAATTAGGTAAATGTGCCTGCAGCAGGTAGGAGTAATTTGATTGTTTCTTAAAAACCCATTTATATTGAGGACTCAGATTGAATCCCAGCCTTGATTTTTTCCATTATAGCTAGGTGTGACTGACTACAGATCACCTAAAATGGTGACATAAAAGGGAATTAGAGCTAGACTTATGCTTCTGCTGAAGCTCAGCAGCTAGCCAGTGTCCCTTTATAGAGGAAGAAGGGGGAGCAGATGTTTTCACACTGAGTGAATTCAAGAGAGTGTGATTCTGCAGCCACCATTTAGTCGTCAGTCCAAGCAACACAATAAATTCTCCAGCTTTTGGCAGTCGTTCAGCTCTGAAGATCGAATTTTCAAAACTCTTCAGCTGTCATAGAAAAAGCAATACCATCTGACACTTGGCCTTTCAGCTTCTGGCCTTTACTACACCAAGTTTTTCATTCAGAAAACAGATTCCTTATCAGCATCATCTGTTAAGCCAAGGGAGGAAAACTGCCTTTCATTGTAAAAGCTAATCTTTTGCAGGACATTCAGAAATGCTAACATTACTGGGGTTTTTTTCATATAGGTACTATCTGTAGAAAACATAGGTTTGGAAAATATTTATAAATAAATGGCTTCTGGAATTCTATTTTCTTTCCAGTACCAGATCTGTCAAAGTCTAGCTATGAATATATATATATACATCAACAGTGACTTGGGAAGAGCTCACTATTTCAACTCATTAAAAGAAAGGTGAAGCATCTGAATCTGGCTTTGTTCGTCAGGATAAGCCATTCCGGAGAAAGCAACATAACCTTTTTGAGTAAGTACAGACATTAAAGTTGGGTGGTCTTGCAAGTGTTTCAATCGTAACACTATTTTTTCAAAGTTAATCAGATCAGAAGAACTTCATTCAACACTGAGAGTGCTGCAGATATGTTCAGTGTTTCTTCAACCATGATTTTCCATGAATGGGTGACATGAGTGTTTTTACCAGCCCTTCCCACCAAAACTAGTTAATGATTTTCTATTACAATGTTGTTTTCAGCTACTTAGAGAAACCAACTATTGAAACTGAAGTTTGCTTTGCTGAGCATATATTTCTTTAAACAAACCTGAAAAAAAGCCTACAAGTCAAAAACTGAATTTCAACTTGTCTCCTTGTATTCTGCTAGAAAATCATTATTCCGTATGACAGAAATAGAGGTGGGCAACAGAATGAAAAAGCTGAACTAAGTTCAAACCAGTGCCTGATTATGACTCATCTCTGTTCATGAATAAGGATGAACCAAGTCAATGCAAGGTTTCTGGCATTATTTCCTTATCATCAAATATGTTTGATTTCTCACATATTTGTCATCAGCTCCTTTGGATTGGATTGTTTTTGGCTGATAGAGATAAGCTAGACCCTTGATTTAACTCAGATCTATAGTTATCTAGCTCATTGAAAAGGAAATATTCTGCATTATATCACCTTTATATGAGGAATAACATAGCAGAAAAAGAGGCGGGGAAACCCTCAAAGTTCTGTTCAAATTATTTCACACTTTTTCTGAGAGGAAGAGAAATGAAAAGCCAGCTCCAGGTTGACCTGCAAGCCCCTTAGGGTCTTGTAGGCAATGATGGACTGCCAAAGGAAAAGACCCAGGGCTTCACCCACATGTAGTTCCTCCGTATTCATGTATTCATGTTTGTTGAACTTTATTCAACAAATGTGGTTAGAAGACAACAGAAGTAGAACTTCTATTTCCTCTGTCTCTCCCCACTCACACACTTCTGCTCTTGTGAAATATCTCTCCATGGTCCTGGAGGCAGACAACAAGCAAGAAATGCTAACAACTGCCCCTCCATCATTCAAGACAGTAGTATCAACATTAAGAAGGTACTGTAAATACTGTAAGGAGCTATGTTAATAAGCTCACAGAACATAAGGAAAGTCAGGTTTCAAAGTACTGGCATTAACAAATAGATCATATCCATTCTGTACTATCAAAAAAGTATCCGTATCCACTTTGCTCTATCTGTAAGCAAAGTGGATCCGTAGATGTTAGCAGTGCATACGTATTTTTACGTATGCCTAGTGCCTATACACACAAACACTGGTGTTAATGCACAAGAACTGATGTTTGTCTACAGCCTTGAAGCTCTTGCCTCATATTTTTAATTGAATAAATTATTTAGCTTTTTTAACAGTGTAGCAAGAGTCTGCTACAAGAGGAATTACAATATCCATAATTTAATACACAGTTTAGACTTGAAGGAATACCACCAAATCTGTACAAATATTTACAGAGTCAGTTTTTCTTCTCAGTAGAGATGGAAAAAACTCTGAGGCTCTTATTTTACAAGACAGCTGGACTAATGTCATTTGCTAGAAACATTTTAGAATTAATCCTGACACTTTTAATCAAATAATTTACTATTTTTTTTACTGAAGACTTAAGTATTCAGCTAGTTTGACAGTTCCTTAAATATGCTTTGAGGAATATTGGCACTAATCATTGGATAAATTATTAGAAAACATATTTTTCTTGCATACTCCTAGCCATTTTCACCACTATTTATCAGTTCCTAGCTTTTAATGATAAAATCCACTAAGCCTAAGAAAAGGATCACTTTCCCTCAAAGGGATAACTTGTAGTTTGTGTCCCTTCAGTAATTTTTTTTAAAATGTTTTTACAAATACACATACTTTAAAGCTTTCAAAGCATTAAATAGAAGATTGAAAAAAAAAAAAAAACCTTTCTTTGAAATTAACAATTTGCAGATATTGAGAGAATATGACACTTTTTTATGAAGATATGCAACAAACATCATCTCACAGAAGCTAATGCTCAGCTTTAACTTTCTCTACTTACAGCACAAATGTATAGGTGGTACCAATAAAATAATCAGTTATTTTGTTTTAAAATCTGTTGTCAAGTTATTTTTCTCTCTCTCAATTTATGACCCAGCATTGAAGTTTAATCTGCCAGCACTCACATAGAGAAATTTGTGTGCATCTAGAGCTTGCTTATATATATCAGCTCAAAGAACTCAAATAGAAGACCATCACAAAGTGAAAACAACTATGTCCTTTAAAAAAAAAAATTACAATTTTTTGCAAGACTGTCTCACACTGTTCCACTGAATAGCAACACAACTTTCCCAGTGACACCACAGAGGTTTCTACTCTTAATTGCATACAACAATGTGCCCAGCATGAGTGGTGGAGTAGGATATCCAGCCCTATAGGCTAGCAGATATGCACCAGCTAGGAAGGAGAAGTGATCCTGTGCTTAGACTGTAACAGACTGTTTCTTCATTGCAATGAATGAGAGCTGAAGCACAAACTGTAATTGTGAGCTAACTTCCTGATCTGATCTGGGGGTGGACAACCATAGGCTGCCACTGAGTCAGTTTAAGGCAAGTTGTCATATTTTAATTTAATCCTAAAGAACAATCAAATAAAGGTTTTTAAAGCCCTCCTTTGCCTTTTAAAACAATATTTGCAAAACCACAATGTGTATATAGACTAAACATTTCCATTCACTGAGACAAGAGTATCTTATTGACAGTAGCTTATATCAGTTTTCTTTTGTCAGCTTGCAGGAAAATTTAGATTTTGAAATGTGTAAAAGATCTAAACAGAACGCACTGGAAAACAGAATGGATGTTAACTCATTCTCAGTGACTGTTTTGGAATCAATTGGCTTTTCATAGTCTTTTCATAGTCTTACATTTCCTTATACCAAGATTATACAGTGCAGAGAAAAAGGGAATTTCAGGACAGATCATTCTGCTGCTAGCAACAGACTACCTGGGGACTTTTAAGTGCAGTAGATTAAGAAAATATTTAGTGACTACCATGATTCAGAGCCCAGTTAAGTCTGATAAAGCCTTAAGAAGCATTTATGGAAAATATTTTTGTTATTGTTTCGCTTTATCAAAGGTAACTTGAGTGTCTTATTTTCAAAAGAGTCAGATCTTTTTATCTACTTCACACTGCCCTTTGACTGAAAGAGGTGAAATTGAGTAAGTTCCTTAGGTCTCAAAAGCATTAAGTCTCCAATTTTGCATTAGGAGCTTTTATTGCAGATCTCTTTTCAGTCTCATTTTTAGTGAGTTTCCATGGAGTTAGTTCAGGCTCTCAGCTGACCTTTATTCTACAGCAGCCTAGATCAGTGAGAAGCTAATATGAACTAAAGTCAGGATTCAAGCAGTCAACGCTGGCAAAAAGAAGACTCATCGGAGGGTTATGAGGTCCATCCTGCAAGATGAGGGTGTCAGACAAAGAAGGCTGGAGCAGAATTAGCCTGGCTGTTTGGCAGTATGGACAAGTAGGAACAGGAGGCAGAACAGAAGAATATATATCCAAGAGTCAGGATCAAGAACTAAGGCTAGAGCAGAGAGAAATAGGTGTTGCGTCTCAGTATCACAGACCAGAGCTACACCCAAGTAATCAGGCCATTTGACTGTTGTTTGGATTGACACTGATCAGGTGCCTGGGTATCCAAGTGAGATTTGGAAGGGGTTTGATGCATGCTAGAATTGCTCAGGAGAGCAGAGAACACAATGGGACTTGACAATAGTAATGTCAGTCAGTCAGTCAAGTTCTTGTACATGCTTATGTGTACAGAGAAATATGTATAACTCACAGGAAAATAGACACCTTTCACTTTGGGTTTGAAAGACAGAATATAAAGGTTTCAAGTAAACTAGGAAGCCTGTTCAGTAGGAGGGGATTAGGAGACAAATATGGAGTGTTGTTCCTGAGATATGTGAATTTACAAAAGAGTCTGAAAATCAAACAAAACAAAACAAAACAAAACAAAACAAAAAAAATCTAAATTTTACGAGTATCAATGTTACAAACCTTTTGAAATTTTTCAGAACAGAAAGAATACACTTAACATGAGAAATCTAAAAAAAGACCAAAACCTTTCCTTCCAAAAATCTCAAGATAACTTTTCTAATACTTAATATAGGTTAATGAGATTATATTCGCTTTCTGTACCAGAGCAGGATTTCCTCCTCTTCACCTCTGTGTATGATCTGAAACCCAGGAATTCCATATGGTCTAGGAGAAGCAGAGGATAAATACAAGAGTCTGCTTTAGAAAAATAACAAAGCAAAATTTTATCTTTTCTGTATCTTTACAAGATTACATTGTAAGATATGGTCAGATACTGTGTAAAATATCACTTCAAAATATGTTTTTAAAGAGTTACAATAACTGCTTGAATAAGCATTAGATTTTGGATTGGGGATTTTTTAATGCTGGAGTCTTTAATACCTAAATTAGCTGCTCTTATTAGATGTGCTTATAGCAATAACAACCTAAAAATTGCTTAGTGATAATAGGAAATAAATTGATGGCTTCATTCTAGTTCTTCACAGACTAACTTCTGTCATTATGATTGTAATTAGCTGCCAGTCATGTTGCTACTGTGGGTGTGGGCATGGAAGTAAAAGAATGAAAGTAAACAAGTATTCTATGGTAGCACTGCAAAACACAAATTTGTCTGTATTGGTAAAGAAGGCTGGGCAAGCAGCATTGCCTACAGATGTGCTGTAGCTCTTATGTGAATAGCAGGTGAGAGCAAGAAAAGGAGAATGACTTCTGTGAAGCTTCATTCTCTTTGGGATGGGTGGAAGCAAGCTGGTCTGGCTTTTGCTTCTTCAGTCATGCCAATCTGTCTGTTCATCTGCTCACAGGCTGCTCTGTGTAGTAATACTATCAGTTCCAGATGTTTCATTTATCCTACCATTAAAACAATGTGGTGTGTAACTATCATGGTGAGTAATTTTCAGAAATAAAAAAGAGTATTCTATTGGAAAAATCAGTTACTGAAAACTAGTCACTGTTCATGAGTACCAGTTATATATTTGATGAATTTCAATTCAGTCATGGGAATTGTGGTTTTAGACTCCAGTAAGTATATAAATATATTATATTAAACTTATTTATGTTATCTAACATGTTTTAACCTAGCTGCTTAGCTATAGTTAATTTTGCATAATGCCGGATGCATACAACATTCTGATCCCAGGGAATAAGGTTGTTCCCATAGCCATTTTCTAGAACTATTGTGTCAAAAACTGAGCACCATGAGATATGCACAGCTTGGTTTCAGCTCAGCCTTGGAAATAAGGTTATCAAGAACTGCCATAGCTAACGGTAACACAAAGTGCTTTTAAAACCTGAACACTTTTTTCTACCACTTCAATCATGGTCACAGGGATCCAGATATTCTTAAAGATCAGCAGGAAATTCATGGGGGAACGGAGGAAGACACAACCCATGTATGTGATTGAGTTTGGTGGTTAAGTGTGCCATCTTGTAAAGAATGCTTTTTATTTTATTTTATTTTATTTTATTTTATTTTATTTTATTTTATTTTATTTTAATTTTATTTATTTAATAGCCAAATTCATTTTCATGGAGATCTAGGATGCAATATGTGTAGAAAGTTGCTACAGGTTTATCAGATATCAACAGTGTTAAAGGTACTTAACTTTTTGGTTTCCCCAATACTTACCCAGTGACACTCCACAAGAACAGTCATCATCCAGAAGCAGTGCCCAGTTCTACTTTGTTACTGAGACATTATATTTTCCAAAAATAAAATCCAGACTATATGCCTTCGCTTTAAATCTCTCATGTCTTTCTGCAATATACTGCATGAGTGTTCAGGATGCTGATCTTCAGTTATTTGTGAATCTAAGTGTGAAGGAAAGATTACCTGAGATACTTGCGATGAAAAGAGGTTATGCTGAAAGCAACACACAATGAAACCACATGTATAGCTGTAGTTTATTTTTCCTTGGAAGTGTCACCACTGGAAATTTACATAAATTCGCAAAATCTGGGGAGATTAAGTGGGCATTCCTGGATTTCTTGGAATCTTAAGAACCTTGTGTAAGAGAAGGCAAAAGAGAAATTCTGCATAGGAATTTTCATTGATTTTGAATTTCAGGTTCAAGCTCATGTACTACTGATGATGGTGGGTCACTATAAATTTTACTTTCCACCAGGTCTCTGCTCTCAATACATATACAGAATTGCAGTGTGCCCTTAAAGCAATATGTTCATGTTACTACCTTCACTTAGAAAACGTGTAAGAAGGTGCAAATGCAACCACAAGTGTGGGAGATTGTAACAGGCACACACAAGGATTTCCGGTAAACATGGTTGTGTCTACAAAATATCATCACAAAGCTACAGATAAAGCCAAAGTAATCAAAAAAGAAGCCCCAGAAATCAGGATTATAGACCTCAATGCAAAATCCATTTGCACATAGCCATCCTTCCCCACTGTTTTTTCTGCTTTATAGTTGTATTCTTTGTTTCTCCCTACTTGCTCCCCTCATTATGATTCCACTTCTCTTTTCTAAGTGCACACGTGAAGCAGGGGATGGAGAAGGGATACTAAATAGTGGAAACTCTTCAAAATCATCAAATTCACATTTTAGTAAACATATTAAGGTTTGTCCTTTTTTGATGGAAGCAGGAACAAATGGACAGCCTTTCATAAACTAATTTTGTCTTCCTTTGAGGATATGTGAAAAGAAGCAGCCAAAACTCACTAATACAGCTAAACCATTATGTGCGAGCAGCCATTTCATTCTGCTCATGCAAGGCAAATATAATTACCCTGCTAAACAGATAAAATGGTAAGTCTCTAAACCTACAGACTTAGATCTCTATATTCTCCTACCAATATTTTAATCTCAAATGGAAATTGAAAATATTCCACTAAGAATGTTCCTTAAAGTGCTAGAATTCAGATCATAAAAAGAAGATATTTTCAACCTTTTGAGGCACTATTAAAAAGGTGTTTGAAATGGTAATAAAGATGTTTGAGAAATCTTTAAAATTATCAAAAGCATAAAACAACTTTGGGGAAGCAAATAAATATCCATAATGGCTTACAGTGTGCTGCATTACTCATGTTGGTAGGTGAGCTTGTATTCATACAAATAGACTCATCAGAGCACATGGGCCACAGCCATGGGTGAATACTTTCCAAAACAGCTAAGAGCTGCACATCCCAGGTCTCTGCAGATTCACAAGGGGTGGTGCTACCACAAGGGAGAAATGTGAAACATGATGATTCTGCCATTGATTGGAACGGTACCAAGGGATGAGCTGATCTAGGGAACAAAAACTGAGTCAGATCTTCAGCTGCTGTAAATGACCACCACCTTGTTCAGGTTAAGGCAACCAAAGATCTTGTTCTTTTTGTAGATATGGTAGGTTACTGCATAACTGCTGTTTCAAAAAGACAAAAGAGGTACTATGAAATTATATAAGCGCTGCTTTTTTTTCTTTTTTTCTGTAGTGTTTTAATTTAGCTGTAAGACCTGACCAGAGATTACAGGATATGAGTTTGACCACTAAAGTTGATGAGCAAAAAAGGGAAAAAAAGAAACAAAAAAGGGAAAAAATGAAAGATAGCTCAGGAAAGATATTCTTGGGAATAATCTATATATTGAAGAGACAATAGACTCATAGAATTGACTAACTTAGAAAAGACCTTTAAGATCATCAAGTCACTAAGGGCCTCATCTACACATTTTTTGAATACTTCCTGGGACGGTGATTCCATCACTTCCTTGGCAGCCTGTTCCAATGCCTGACTACTTTTTTGGTGAAGAAATTGTTCCTAATACCCAAATTAACCCTCCCCTGGTGCAGCTTGAGGCCATTTGCTCTTGCCCTATCACTTGCGACTCCATAAAAATAAATGTAAACAAGCTATCAAATAGAACTTTTATTGCTAGATTTTGTAGAACTTTCTAATTTCTCAAAGCACTTGCAATAAGAAATTTATGGTAAATATAGCACATAACCTGCAAAAAAAGCAGAGTTAAATTCTTATTTGGCTTTCAGAGGAAAAACAATTAATAGTTCCACCAATTATCCCAGGTCTTGCCTGAGAGATAGAGGTTCTCCTTATTCTCATTCTCCAAAGCTCTATGCAGAGTCAATCCTGGAAAACAACTCAGTTGTTCTATGAAAAAAGCAAATGATATAACAAAGATTTAAACTGTATTTCTATACATATAAGCACAGCCAGCTCAAGAGAGACACCAAGTCATCATGCTTTTCTACAAGAGTATGAGAAACTTGTCAGGAAAACTACAAACATATGCACATACTTCAAAAAGACGTCTTCTCCAGTGTCACTCTGCATTTAATTTTGGACTCCAAACCATTATGCAAGTGGACCACACACTCCACACAGCTCTGTTTTATATTCACAAGCAGAGAAAATAAAAACACTTTTAAGCATAAAACTTGCTTTAGAAAACATCTTATTAAGAATGTACACACACAGCAATTGTCTTAGAATTACCAAAGATAGCAAAAACTTCAATAACCTTAAAATATGCACACTATAAATACTGTTTCTTTCCCCTCACTCCCTTCAGAAGCTTTCCTTAATAAAAATATTCCCTCTGTATCTAGTCCCCATTTGCTTCCCCAAATTAACATGTTCTAATTTTAAAAATTATTTTATATTTTGTACTGTGTTCACACACACAGGCAGATGCATTTCGGATTCATTTAGTACCCACATAATCATATCACATTGCACTGTGTGTGGGATAAAACTGAAGATGCTCATTCCTCCAAGCCCCACCATGTCAATTCAGCACACTGGAAAACAGATCATAATTTAAGTTTGTCTTTTTCAAACATACTTTCCAGAGAGAAATAAACACTGGGAAGAAAACAAATCAAGTTCCTTAATTTCAGTAAAGCAAAGTGAGGTACAAGTGTGAATTGTAATTTGAAGGTACAGAATATAGAGGGATTCAGAAATCAGCCATTTCCAATTCATCCTGTGAAACCCTCTCACCTTACTGCAGCAGGTGCAACGCAGTGAATGCAACTTTTGCTCAGTAACAGCTCACTCCCATTAGCCTTGCAGTATGTCCTTATAGTCTTACCACATTCTAGTATCAGACAGAAAAAATACCACCAAAGCATGTATCTCTAGTAGATGGATTGCCAAGTCCAGAGTAACATGCCAACGTCTTGATTTGTACCTGATTAGGAATATAAAGTTCCCCATCTTTACATTGTACTTTATAATATATGTCTTTCAAATCAAAGATCATTCCTCTTTCACATTTAGAATATTTACATGTTGATTTAACACTGGTAAAATATTTAGTTTCAGTGCATAAGAAAATAATCTACAGAAGAAGTTAGGTAAACTGCACATTTTTGGTCTTCTCTTTATTTTGGATATTTCCTCAATTTTGTCTTCAATATATATACACTGTTTTGCAGACTCTATTTTAAACTAAATAACCCTAAACCTTTTCCCCTCCTAGCTTCACAACTTACAGTCTCTTTGTTCTTGTGCTTATTAACATGTGATTAGCTCCTCAATCAATATAGAATTTTCCTTGAAGAATTTGAATTTCAAATGCAGAAAACAAGCCAAAAAATCCTGTCTTTGGCATAAACCCTTCAAGATTTCATTATGTATCTTCAAGTACACGGGAAGGCTTTACAGGACATCTGTAACTTCTCCACCATGCAGTATGCTACTCTTCTGAATGCCAGGTGTATAACTTTCATGGAAAGACTTAATATTAACATTAATTCCATTATTTTCCAGCTGATGTTGTGTTTCCTCTCCACATGCAAGTTTGCAACATCTCTCTCACATTTTGGCACTTTCATACTTCACAGTTTTATTAGCACTTTGAGTTTTAAAAGATAGCTCATTTATTTGCTATATCTAGATGCCACAAAACTTTGAATACGCTATATAAAGATGTAGAGCAAGATAGTGATGGAGTACAGTCAGACACAGATAATTATCCTCAAAGCATTCCAGAAACCCATTTAGTATAATTGTCCTTTGTCTAGAGTAGCAAATCCAGCAGTCCTGACAGACTGCAGATTCATGTCTGACAATTTGCACATTGTATTGTTTGTTCAAAGATCAGTCATTCTGATATTAATACACAAGATATACAGGCTTCCACTGCTAGAGTCTTTTTCAGCCATCTCCTAAAAAAGAATGATTTAGGTCACTACTGTTTCCTGAGACCTGCTCTCTCCCTTTTTTGTTATCTTAAGGCCAGCCTTTTCTTCACCTCTGTCTCTCTCCCCCTCTATATCTTTTCTCATTGTAGATGGCGGACTGAAATGAGTGGATCTGCAGGAAGAATCAGAGTTGTTTAAATCCAGAAGTGTTATTGCCTCTCAATGAGGGTAGAAAGGATGGGTCATGAAAAAGCAGGAAAAAAAAACCAAACATATCAGTTACTTTTGAATATACAGTGCAAGTTCTCAGCAAACCTGTATTGTTCTGATAAAAGTAGGTCTGTTTCTGCAGAATTGCTGAGGTTTTGCCCAATGAAATATTCAATAATGGTAATTCTCTTGCTTCTTGCAATGTGCAGAGACCTTTACTGTCTAAAAATGAAACCATTTAACAGCCAGAAACGTTGGCCAAGACTAACACTAAGGCAGAGCATGAAGTCATAAACATGCACAGATGTTACTATTTGAAAACATTAAAGAGGTACTGAAGTTCCTGAGCACATCCCAAGGTTGTGTTGATTTCAGCAGTAATGAGTCATAAGGGAAGAAGATACTACTAAAATTACATGCCTGGGACTCTTATCTTTGCCACTTAAATTTAGGAAAAAAAAACCAGTGTCTTTAGAAAAACTTAATGGGGAGGAGAGCACTTTGAAAGACTGCCATTACCAAAGGCTAAAATGAATAAATCTGCGTGCCTGTATTTATGTGGTTAAACAAATATAATGCTAATGCATTACACATTTCTGATGATATCATGGAAGGCTCAGGAGATCTAATTTCACAAGTATCTAAAAAAGGTTAGGGCTGAAGGTTACAGGAAGTTATGAAACTGATTATTTCAGGGAAAAGTTTATTTAATGGAATCTGGGCAGTTTTACAAACATAGCAAAGACAGTGAGACTACTCACATATTCTGTGCCAGTCTTGCTCTGATTAATAATTGCATTAGGTCTACTGAAATATTCAGTTAGGTGAGCAAACACACTCACAGGAGATCTTTTGTTTTTTTGAGGTCTCAGACCTTTTCTGAGTACACTGTAATAGGAGCTCAAGCCTACTCCAACCTGCAGAAACACAAATTTCATACTGAAAAGGAAATGAATAAATGAAAATTTACCAGTGTGCTAATACAGTTATGTTCATGCTATCTGTTCTCTAGCCATGTTATCTCTGTAATCCATACGAAAGGGCTCCCAAATTAATAAAGTATTAAAAGGAGCAACCCAATAATTCTGTTCACTTTGGCAAGTATAGCTCAAGGTTTCAGAAAACTTTCTTTAGAAGAGAAAGCAAAATTTCCAAGGTCTGTCTTGGCCCATTATCTACTAGAGAACTGGAATTTTAACTGAGGCAGAGAAGAGCTAATATTGTCCATTTTGCGCTTGTACCAGCACAAGAGTACAGACAAATAAAAAAAAAAGAGATAATTTTAACTATCACCATGTTACTAACTCAAGGAATAAGGTATCAAAACTGGAAGAAAGTATGAGTTCATGAAAACAGACATTTCAGATTTTTTTCCCTTTTCTGATGTTCAGAGATTCTTTTCTTCATAGTTATCTCAGAAAGGCCTCAAATCCAACAGTGGCATTTCCCTTGATTTCTCTTATGAAACTGCATCATCTGGCTTTTTGGGGTTTATTTCCATTTAAGAGAAATTTATCATTTTGTTGAATGACAATCACTAGTTGTTCTTAAATATAGAATATGGAAAGGGAAAATTAATAAATTGACCAGCAGTTTTCAGATCTTGAAGCTTCTTCTGGCTGCAGAATTTTTATATATAGGCTAAGTGCCCAGATATGAAAATCTTTGGCAAGAACCCATTCATCCTTGACCCAGAACTTTGAGATTAGATTTTACACCCATTTAACAGCTGGTCACTTAGTGCTGTCCTATTTTATGCAAATAGTCTTCCATTTAAATAACAGTCATTTCCATTTATTAGAGTAATTCAATTTCCTAAGGACAGCCTAATAATACAGCTGCCCCATTATGCCATGGATGGATTTCATCAAATACTTATAATTATATTTTAAATATGTTACTGCTACTTATTAGTCTGTCGCACCCACAGCATGGTTTGTAGCTCGCAGATACAAAGTACAGAGGTCCCTGTCTTATCTAGAGAACATAGAGTGTAGGTCCCTGATCTAACAAGGATCACTATATGGGTACATTTCGTAATAGTCATGTAGGTAAAACTACTAGAGCTTTAATGCAGAAAATGTTAATATACAATCATTTTATACACATATCTGTACATAGTTCAGCAGAGGTGAATTATTGAAGTAATTAAACAGTATTTTAGAGAGTCCTTTTTTCATCTAAATTCTGAGCAGGCTGTAATACCACAAAAGAGGGGTGCATTTACAAAAATTCACAAGGCCTCAACTACTCTTATCAGTAGGTGAAGATATCCTAAAGGTCTTTTATAACTAAGCCAGTTCCTATTGGAACCAGTAGGAAGGAGCTGTAGAGAGAATTAGTTTCTGTGCTGGAACAGAGCAGACTTAAGAAGGATAGCAGGTAGACCAAAAACAAAGGGAGAGAGATATTTATACAGTTTCAAAAAGAAATGGGTAATGTGTCTCAATGCATTCAGTGTCACAGAATTTCTAGCTTCAGTTAAGGACACAAATAACTTCCCTCTTTAGGGCCAAATGATATCAAAATTCACCCTCCTCTGTCACTCTCCTGAAAATAAAGTGTCCTTGATAAAATATGCCCAACATCTCATCCACCTAACTTAAGTTCTCAACACTGTACATTCTGAGTAGTCCTGCAGTGATTTCCTGGACCCCTGTCCAGGGACCAGCAGATAACATGGCTCCTGCCATGGTCACCTCACCTTACAAATGAGTACCCCAAGTCCAACCCTGTGGAAGGACACCCTCACAGCATGGCTTCCTGGCCACACCTTGTATGTAACCCATCTCTATCTCTGCCTGGTAATGGCTGCTCTGGGCTGCCCCACTTCCCTTTCTGGGGTGGAGGGATGGGACTTTCTTATGGTTCCACAGATGGCTCCTGGATCTTCTCTTTTAGGAATTGGTGCCCTTCACTGCACCCCAACAAAAGCCACATTTGTAATGCTCTGCATGGTGGCACATGTTTCCACAAGCTTCTACAAGCAAACTGACCAGTCTTTCCACAGTACAAATGCAGCAGGCTAAGGTGCACATGTCTGAATTGCCCCTATCCATCTGAATTTATGTTAATAATTATTTAATGGCCATGGGTGATGGAAAGTAAAGTAAGCAAGGGATGTAACTTTTAACCATTTCTGTGATAATGTGTATCATCTGAGACCTTGCTGAAGAGGTTTAGCCTTAATTTGTTACACGTTCCTTGAACCTTGTGACTTGCTCCTCCACTCATCCTCTGCTCAAGATGCAGTAAGAGAGACTTTTCGTTCCCCTGTTGATTTGATCTTTTAGAAGGGGCCATATACCTTCACTTACCCCTTCTTTGGTGCCCAGATGAAAAAAAATTTAATGGTCAGAAACAACACTGTCTTCTGCTTGGTAACTTAAAGGTACTGAGTGATATTTACAGTGTAAGAGCTTGTTGGCTTCTTCATGCCTGTTTGGATTCTTGTTGTAGTTTGAACCCCCTTTCCTCCCCACTCCCAGAGGAGTGGGAGGGAAGATGGGCCGAAGAACTCCCACTGGTCAGATAACAACAGTCCAGTAACCAAGGTACAACACAAATCACTATCGCTATCACCAACAATAATAACAATGACAAAGAAAACAAGGGAAGAGGGTACGATACCACCCGCCGAAAACGAGCCCGACCGGGAAGTT
>NDXB01000041.1:98282-110838 GCA_002631895.1 Agapornis roseicollis
GGGGGCCCCCCCCCCCCCCCCGGGTGTCTGCGCGGAGGGGCCGCGCCGAGCCGGGCCATGGAGCAGCACCTGCGGCGGCTGCGGCAGGAGCTGGTAAGGGGGCACCGGGAGGGACCGGGGGGTCCCGCACCCGCGGACACCCGCGGAGCGGCGGCGGTGCCTGCGCGGAGCCCCCAGCTCGGCGGCGCTCGGCTCTTTGTGGCGGGGAGCACAACCCGTGTGCGCCTGGCCGGGGGTCCCGCGGGCTGGCCCCGCTCTGCACGGCCGGGAGGCGGAGGGGGACGGCTCTGGGGGTCCCGGTCCGCTCGGGTGAGCAGCGCCGCGCAGGGGGCTCCGCGGGCGGCAGAGCCGGGGTACCGGGAAGCGCTCGGAAAGCGGGGGAACCTCTCCAGACATCGCCGGTAATAACAACTTTACAGGAATCAAAACGATGCGGAGGGAGCGCGCGCCTGCCGCTTCCCGTACCCCCCGAATAGTTCTTCAATAGGAAACCCTTTGTCATAAATCAACAGTGTTTTCTCCCTCTCCTGCGCCTACTCGGGTGGCAGCCTCGCTCGCTGAACTTGCATGGGCTTGTCCAGGAGCCAGAAGGTGTTGCTACAGTGGGGCATGCTAGGGGCGGATTAGGAAAAGGGAACTGATACTTCCCTAAATAGGGTTCCACCGCTTGGTGGGTCTGGCTGGGGAGTCGTGCCTTGTTCGGATACATAGATAATGAGAACAAAAGGGGAGGGCAAGGCAGAGCAAAAGCGGGTTGGTGAAGTTTCTGGATGCACAAAAGGCTCCTGGTTTAGGACCTACAAGGAGGTTGATTTCGGGTGATCTTTGTGCAAACTGGAGTTTTATAAATACAGTAGTGCTGGCCTGCCTGCATCACAGCAAACGTTCCATGTGTAAGCAACACCATTTGAGTCAACACAGACACACAAAGCTGTGGCCGTGCCCAGGGCAGGACCAGGCCCCCACTGGGATCACCTATGCCCGGCTGATGGGACAGATCTCATGGAGCAGAGGCTCGAACAGCAGCATTTTATCCCCAGTAAAAGTGCCAGCAAAGAGCGGCATTAACCTGCCAGCATTACCAGCGCTCCTGAGCAAACAGAGGAGCTGGAAGAGACACTAAAACAAAGGAAAATGAGTCACTGGTGTACTGTACACCAGGGTGATGGATGAGATGCAAACTGTAAACTGGGATGTGTCCAGTGTGTATGTGTGGACTTCCATACGCTATGCCTGGGAGTGTTCAAGGCCAAATTGGACAGGGACCTTAAAGCTCCTCCAGCTCCAACCCTGCCACGGGCAGGGACCCCTTCCATAGAGCAGCTTACTCCAAGCCCCTGTGTCCAACCTGGCCTTGAGCACTGCCAGGGATGGGGCAGCCACAGCTTCTCTGGGCCATCACCCTGGGCCAGCGCCTCAGCACCCTCACAGGGAACAGCTTCTGCCTCAGAGCTCAGCTCAGTCTCCCCTCTTTGGGCAGGTTCAAGCCATTCCCCTTGTCTTATCACTTCATACCCTTGCTATAATGCACTAATGAGTTGTTTTCAGATTGGAAAAATGCAACAATTTTTCTTATACCGATAAAGCAACACCTCAGCCTGGCAAAACATTTAAGTATAAGCTTGGCTTGAAAAAGTGGGAAGGAGCCACTGTCACCTTCCCCACTCATGACAGCTGAGAGCAGCCTACATCTTCATACGTTTGGTTTTTACAAGTCACATTCTTTCCCTCTTCCATCCCCCAGTCTTTATTATTGCAACTTGCAAACTTCCTTTGACAACAGGTTCGCAGGGTATCAGTGTGCAGCCTGGGTGCTGCTGTGAGTGCAGGCATGCCAGGAGAGCCCGGAGGGGGACAGCGGGGAGAGCTGTGCTTTACAGTGGCTCAGTAACCTTCAGTAGGAACCAAAGCGAGCTGCAGGTTGCATTTAGTGAGGGTAGGAGGACTGTATTAATTAAAGCAAGCGTAAAGGATATCCTGAACAATAATGGCTTTAAAAATCGATCCTGTTAGGATAGCCTGGAATTAAAATAGATTAATATTTCTTTAAAGACCAGCAAGCAGTGCGGGAGACAGCTGGGACCATCTGCATTGAATGGTGAGTGGGAAGTGAGCCTCCTGACCCTGCTTCTTTACCACTTTCTCCATTACTGGGCAGGTCATGCCTCCAGACATTAAATGCACCATTACCAAGACTCATGCTAGAGGAATGATGAGAAGGACTTGGCCAGATTGAGACAATGAGCCACCTGTGTGCAGCAGAATGGGAGTCCAGTTCCAGGGCATCACTGAAGTCAGAAACAGTGGTTGGTTTGCATTATGGCCAAGGAGCAGCTCTGGTTGGGGGGGGGTACAAGCGCTGAGCACCCATGGGCTGTCAGACAGGGAAGTCCTGCAGAAGTGCCCTGTTTGAGGAGCCAGCCTCGCTGGGGCTGGTCAGTGTAACACATGGGAGCTGGAGGCTGCTCAATCAGCAGTAGTTTAGTTGGTCTTGATGTAAACCAGGCTCTGAGTGGTTTTGAGGAGGGGATTTGCTCACTGAAGAGCGGGTGTTGGCACAGCTCCCAGTTCCCAAGGAAAGGTTATCTTCAGGTGGGACTCTGTCCCCTCCTGGAGTGGGATTTAAGGATTCCAGCTCTGGTTTTGCTTTCTGCTTTGTGCATTAAACCCACATTTACATAACTGTGCTTATGCTACTGATATGCCCAGACGTTCTTATGCTGGTCTTTGCTTTACCTCTGGGAAAGCTTTGCCATGACTCCCAAGGCTGAATCTGACCCTTTTTATTCAATGAGATCTCCCCTGTTCCAGTCGCATGTTTTCCATTGTAAGCTGATAGCTTCTGGCATGTGTGGTGTCCCTGTGGTTGGAATTCATTCAGAAGCTTCCACATGCAAACGCTTTACAGCCAGGAGAGCCTCAGCTGACACAGCCATTCATCCCAAGGGGATGTGGGCTTGGGGGCAGCTCTGCAGTCAGATCGATTGCTGAAGCCAGGATCCTTATCCCAGTGCCAACACCAGCTGTGGAGCAGTTTTGGACAAGCCATGCCAGCTCCCTGTATGTAGAAAACACAGAAAACCTTGTTCACCTCCTCTGGAAACCACTGGAGGTTTATGGACATAGTGTGGTTTGTGAGAATATGCAGTGCTGCTTTGTGCTGTGGTGTGCTCCTCCACGCCTGTCATCTCTCCTTCACCTACCAGTTGTGAAATAGAATCATAGAATAGTTCAAGTTGGAAAGGACCTTAAGCTCATCCAGTTCCAACCCCCCTGCCATGGGCAGGGACACCTCGCACTAAACTATGGCACCCAAGGCTTCATCCAACCTGGCCTTGAACACTGCCAGGGATGGAGCACTCACAACCTCCCTGGCCAACCCATTCCAGTGCCTCAGCACCCTCACAGTAAAGAACTTCCTTCTTAGATCCAATCTAAACCTCCCCTGTTTCAGTTTGAACCCATTACCCCTTGTCCTGTCACTGCAGTCCCTAATGAAGAGTCCCTCCCCAGCATCCCTATAGGCCCCTTCAGACACTGGAAGCTGCTCTGAGGTCTCCACGCAGCTTCTCTTCTCCAGGCTGAACAGCCCCAACTCTCTCAGCCTGTCTTTGTATGGGAGATGCTCCAGTGCCTGCTCATCCTCGTGGCCTCCTCTGGACTTGTTCCAGCAGTTCAACACAACACTTCCAACACAAATGTACCACGGAGCTTGTGAATCTTCCATTAATACAATCAATTCCAGTCCGAAAAGTTCCCTTGACTTTACTGCCTGGATTCAGGGTCTGCAAACATCCTTCTGAGGCACAGAAGTATTGTGTCTGCTTTCTGAGTTACAGAATGTTATCTCAGCTGAAAGATGAGATTTGACAAGAATTGTCTTGCTCGGGGATTAGCAGAGAGGAATTTCATTTCAATGTCTCATGCTGCAGATGGCATTACCTCCATAAATGTTCTGACTCGGGGATTGTTTGCATTTATACATAGCAACATCAGCGCATGTGCCATGGGATTGGCGTTTTGAGGCTCTTCTGCAACAGGAATAAATCATTTCTTATCTTGCTAGGGACTGGCGAGTTCATGGGCAGATTTATCGTGCACTTGGGATTTGTCTGGCTGTAGTGGGCAAGGGGTCACAGTCAAGTTAGCTGTAACTGTAGTTTGCATGTTCTGGTCTTTCTTGAGGAATCCAGGGTATTTCTGGGGTTTCTGTTGCTTTTTGTAAGAGGAAAGCCATTCAGGTAGGTATTTCATACCAATCTCAGGGCTCTGTCTTGAGCTTCTGAATGTTCTTCCTGCACATTCATCAAAAATACATCAAATTATTGAGTCTGATAGAGTCTGGCTCCCTTCTTCCACTAAATGATGTCCTGGTAGATAATGTTTCTCGCTATGAATATCTTGCAGGAATAGAACATTTGGTCTGAGTGAAAAAGACAGCAATTATTTTTACTCTTTGTCTCACACTGGGTCCTATTCTGGTAACTGTGTCATGCTCAAAAGGGAGTCTGCTGTGTTTTCATCACTGCTGTTTCTAAAGGGGCAGCTCTTGTAATGTGCAGTGTGCATGAGTGACAGCCTCCAGGTCTAACATCACTGTTCCCAACTCCAACCGATGGAAACACCCAGCTCCATTTGTGTCCCTGCTGATAAAGAGCAGCTTCACCCATCACTGCTTAGAAACCTGGGTGGTTATCTCAGCATCTCATTCCTTGCTTGTGCCTCAAGGGAAGGTGCAAAGGAGTAACTTGACAGCAGATGTCCTGTCACATATAACATGGGGAGAGGAAAAGCAGCTGTGGGCTTTGTCTGCTTGTTCATTTCCAGAGAAGACTCCTAAAGATGACGGTGGATTTTTTTTAGCTTCCCAATTGCACATATTCAGGAATGTTAAAACCAGATCCCCAAGGAAGCAGACTGCTGGGCTGAAAGCCAACACGTTTGACCACCATCTTCAATGGTCATGCATTAGGGCTTGTAGTCTCTCTTACCCTTGGGTTGTGAGTGAAAGTCTGAAGGCTGGCCGCCTTTTTGGTCCATTTATTTCCTGGTTGTAGAGAATTGATTTTCTAATTTGCCTTTAAACATAGCAAATGTGTTTGGGAAGCACAGAACAGTATCACTGTAACGGAAAGGAAGGCAATTGAGTAAGGAGGATGGTTAATTGAGCAACACGAACCATGGCTTTCATGGTTAACATCTGTTTAAGATCATTTAAACTATTGAGAGAAAAGAAGAATCTTCGGTAAAGTGCCATCATCCTTCTTCTTTCAGCTAAATTATGAGCTCGTCTTTACCATCCTCATTTACACCTAAAATACTCTGGGAGGACAAGAAGTAAAAATGAAAGTTGACATTCTTGTGATAAAACACAAAGACAAAAAGAAGCTTGCAGGCCCTTGGCATCCATCAGGGGAAAGAAGAGAGAAAGGGGCAACATGAAGCAGGAACGCAGCGCTCCGAGCCCTGCAGCGTGCTCTGCAGAGTTATGCCCAGCCACAATTGCAGGCTTGTTGAAGATTAATCCAGTGAGTGACCCAAAGGGAAACACGGAAACAATACAATCAGCTCAGCAGTTCTGAAATAATTTTGGTCTCTCTTATGTCATCCTCTTTAAATACCAATTGTTTGTTGCTGGTTCTGTTGCCTATCAGCACTATTATTAAGTACTGCTCTTTGCCATTTGTTCTTTCCTGTCCTCTTAGTAATAACTTCCTCTCTTTGCTTGTCTTTTACCCAAAAGCTGGACATCTGTCTTCCTCCTCAGTACGACAAACACACTCGGAGCTCTTCAGTTCTCTGTGCTCAGCTGAAAGCCATGGTGCATTGGTTGGGTTTTTCCTTTTCCCCTTCAGCATCCCCAAGCAGCCGCAGCCCTGGGCAGGCCAGATGTGCAGACAGACTGGGAGTGCAGACAGCTGTGGCTCAAGGGAAATGATGGGAACTGAATCCTGAGAGCTCTCTGAAGGTAGATGCTAATAGGAAAACATTAGTTCTCCAGGTGGGTTAGAAAAGTTACTTATTTACATGGGAAGTGACAAGTAAAATGTCCCTTATTTGCACATCTCAGGTATTTGGGGTTGAATTTGATGAAATGTCGGTGTCTGGTAGAGGCTATTCCTTGGGGCAAGTTGTCCTCCCGCTGTGTTAATCAGTGCTGGAAGATCACTGATGTATAAACTGTGTAAACCCATTGTGGCTGTAGTCTGGGAATAAGTATGCTGAGGCAGTCATTGAAAAGGCTTGGCTTACAACGTGAGTGATGCCTTTGCTACTCAGAATGTAGATTGCCAATGTAAAAAGCCTCCGTATCTGAACTCTGACAGTTTTGCAAGGTGCTTCCCGTTCGATTTCCCCTCTCATGTTGAATGTTCCTTGATGATCATTTGAAAGTGCTCAAAAGGCTTTTGAATTTTACACTCAGTTTTCAAGGTCTGGGGTGACTGTCGTTTAAGCAAGCTTTGCTTTGAAGAGGCATTTAGCTGCTGTGTTCGTGCCTTCACAGAAGGGCTGATCTGGAGGTAATGCCTTATTGCCGGAGAAAGGAACATTTAACATCACACGCTGAACCCCAGCCACTAACATAGAACACGCACATCACAACTGGGCTTAGCCCTGTGTGTGCCTGTCTTGCTATAAAAGGCACATGCTGGCTTGTTCAGAATCGGGCTAATGCGTTTTCCTGCCAATTTTTAGGGTCTGCAAGAGTTTCAGGAATAATAATAATGAGGTTCGATTTGAGGCATGTAATTTTTAAGTGCTGTATAGAAATCTGAACATCTGCAAGTTGTCATAGTCCTAACAGGGCTTTTCTTGGAAGCAGACATGCTAAACAACCACTTGAAGCACTAGATTAGACACCAGAGTCCCTTGAAATGCTGACATATTTGTGAACAGAGACCAGCAGATATAAGAAGGGAGGATGCTATCTGCGCTAGACCAAAGGTTTTGCAGTAAACGCAGTTGCCCCTGTACTCTGGTCTGTGGCTCCTCTGAATGTGGGGCCCGTTCAACAGCAAGTTTGGGATTTACAGCTCAGACACACACAGGACAGCCCATCTCCTGATGCCCCATGGTGGCCGGCTTACATAATGTCACTTGCATAACCCCAGCAAGTACAATCCGGGTCTCTCTCTGTGCCAGGTTAAGGCTCTCTGGGGTTTGACATCACATTCACGCTCTGTTTGGAATTGCACTTCATTGCAAATTCAAGCTCCAGCTTTCTCGTAGGACAAGACAAGGGGAATGGCTTGAACCTGCCCAAAGAGGGGAGCCTGAGCTGAGCTCTGAGGCAGAAGCTGTTCCCTGTGAGGGTGCTGAGGCGCTGGCCCAGGGTGATGGCCCAGAGAAGCTGTGGCTGCCCCATCCCTGGCAGTGCTCAAGGCCAGGTTGGACACAGGGGCTTGGAGCAAGCTGCTCCAGTGGAAGGGGTCCCTGCCCGNGAGCTCTGAGGCAGAAGCTGTTCCCTGTGAGGGTGCTGAGGCGCTGGCCCAGGGTGATGGCCCAGAGAAGCTGTGGCTGCCCCATCCCTGGCAGTGCTCAAGGCCAGGTTGGACACAGGGGCTTGGAGCAAGCTGCTCTATGGAAGGGGTCCCTGCCTGTGGGAGCAGGGGTTGGAGCTGGAGGAGCTTTAAGGTCCCTTCCAACCCAACCCAGGCTGGGATTCTATGAAATATCTCTTGTGTCCAGAAAGAAAAGTGCTGGATTCTGAGCTTCTGGGGCTCAAGCCTTTTCTTGTCGGGGGAGACTGGTTCTGCCTGTGAGAAAGAACCACACTGACAATTAATTCTGCCTATGGGAAGCTAATGCTTGGTAGATCCTTGCTGGCTGAGGCATGCACTGTAACGCTACCACCCATCACGGGCAGTTAATTGAATCAAGGAGGTGAACAGTGGAGCCGGCAGCATATGCTGAGGGCTTGATGAGCCCAGTCATTACCGCAGGACCCTCGTCACTCACCACGGCACAATTACAGCCCTGTGCCAGCTGGAGGATTTGATGGGAAGCGGCCAATGAGGGGCCAAGCTGGCTCCAAATCCAGCTTTTTGCTACGCCCCAGATAAACCAGGCTTGCATTAAGAAGGCGAGAAAGGTTAGGACGAGAAGCATTACAGCAAATCTGGAGAGGTAAGGTGATAGCGCTGTCTGAGGCTCGTAGAGCATCTGGCCCCAGGTTTTGAAGGGGTAACCCAAGAGCTGGGCTAGGCTGTAAGTGGGGCGTTATTTGCATGACTGCAGAGGTTTCTTTGCTGACGTTAAACAATTGGATAGCTGGAGACACTTGAGAGTGTAATTGGGAAGCTAAGCATGGATTTTCTGTACCTTCATAGCTTGTGCGCTCATTCCAGGTGATAAATAAGTTTCTTGGGAGTGAAGCTCTGGAAACCAGTCGTAACCTGGAGGCTGGTTTTAGGTTCTGGGTTTTGAAAAGGAGCTGTGTGGTCAGAAACAGCTGAGGAGCTTTCCACTCACAGAGCTAGGGAGCTGCTGAGGGGGTTTTGATGCCTGCTCTTTCTCCCTGGTCAGATCCATGCACAGAAATGCAAATAGAGCAAGTAACTGAACTGACTTAGTTAAAATGAAGGAGATGTGAAGAAGTGTGAGAATGTAAAGCTGAACATAGGATGCTGTTTTCCTTTCTCACCCAAAGCTTGAGATCCATTGTTGTACAGACGAGCCTTTTAAACTCTTTATGGACTGCAGAGGCTGAAGGCTTTCCTAGACAGTGGTAATCTCTTTGGCAAACCGCCTTATATCAGAGCGACATGGCTTCAGCTCCAGCCCTGCTCTTCTTCCCCTCCTTCCCATTCCCTGCTGCCCCTCTCTGCTTAGAAAACAAGTGGCAGCTGTTGGAAAGTAGAACCCATTTGTTTTATGATGCTGCTTTGGGAATATGATCCAGATCCTGCATGAGAGCACACAAGCAACAGAGCGAAAGAGCAGGGAGTTTAGAAGCTCTGGAAAATAGCTTGCTTATTTTCAGTCTAGTAAAGGAACTTAAATCTTTATAGCAAGGCTCGGGGATAAAGCAGAGCTACTCAAGGTCCTAGTGTGGAAATCAAAGAGACTGATATTCAATGTAAGTAATTCTAGAGTTTGTTGGTTGGTTTGTACCAGATGAAGCTCATTGAAATCTCTTTGATTACCCTGCAGTGAGAGGTGCCTGAAATGAGGCTGATGAGATCTGAATCCATGACTGGATAGTAACAATGGGATTCTTTTGGGGGTTAGTTCTCATTTACTTAAGCACTTTAGGTAAAGAAACAAGGCTCTCCTGGAAGGAGTTCGCTATTCTGACTCCTGACTTCAGTTGGTTGCAGGCACAAAAGACACAAAGGAGAATATGCTATAACTGGCAGCAGCCAAAACCATTCATAGTCCTACACCTTGGCCTCTGCCAAGCAATTAATGGAAACAAACTATTCTTGTTGTCAGGTCAAAAACCCCCGCTCCTGCCAGCTCCTCTTATTCCTAGAGGGAAACTCCTAGAAAAAGCCTAAGAGAAATCAATTGCTGGTCCATGAAATGGATGTAGTACAGGTAGGATGCATCTAAAACACAGCAGGTAGGAAGAGGCGATGTTTCAGGAAGCTGCTCAGCCCAGCTCTCCTGCCCTTGGGTCAGGGTTTTCTTGCTCTCTCCTGGCAACACTGACTCTATCCCTGCTTCCCTCCACAGCTATCCATGAAGGAGGTCGGAGACGGGCTGCACGAGCAGATGAACTGCATGATGGGTGCACTGCAGGAGCTGAAACTCCTCCAGGTCCAGACAGCTCTGGAGCAGCTGGATATCTCAGGGAGCCAAAGCCCTGTCTCTGGCCCTGAGCAGCACCAGTGCTGCCGAAGCAGCAGAGACATGCCCAGGGCCCAGCAGGATGAGCAGCCCCGTGGGGAGGAATCAGAGGACCCCAGCCCCTCATCCCTCACCTGTGCTGTGCCACAGTCAGTGGGTTTGTGCCCTCCCACTGCGCTCCCAGAGCTCAGCCACCTTGGGGACACCCTGTCCTCCTTCGGGAGCCGCTGTGGTGAGGATGCTTATCGCCCAAAAGGACCTTCCTCTGTGTTGAGTGGAGCACAGCACATCCGCCCAAGAACATTCGAGCCCAGTCACCAGGGCAGAGCTGGCGGGTGGCCAGCATGCCAGGAGTGCCTGGGGTGTGATGATGGCCACGACTGGACATCCTCCCTGATGTCCCAGAGCAGGAATCGGCAGCCGTTGGTCCTGGGGGATAACATCTTTGCAGACTTGGTTGGGAACTGGTTGGATCTGCCAGAGCTGGATAAAAAGGGGGAGAAGAGCGATGTGTCCCTGTCCATGAGCAGATCCCAGGAGCTCTGCAGGAAGTTCTCCCTCACAGCCAACATCTTCAAGAAGTTCCTGAGGAGCGTTCGGCCAGACCGAGACAAGCTGCTCAAGGAGAAACCGTGCTGGTTGCCCCCTGAAGACAAACAGCCCGAGATTTCCAAGAGACCCAAAAAGATGAACAAACTCAAGGGCACATTTTACTTCCCGCTGCATGGGAACATCCAAAACCACCACAGCAAAGCGGAGAGGTGCCCAAAGGCAGAAAGCAATAGCAAGAAACCCCGAATCGGCACTAAGAAAGCCCACGATACCATAACCTACACCCAGTCTGGGTTTGACATCAATACGGCTGTTTGGGTCTGAGCTTGTCAGTGTTCCCTGCTCTGCCAAGCAACTGGTTCACACTGGAGAGGAGCTGGAGGCCATATGCAAGTCCTCAGGAGAGCTCTGAGCTCTCAACACAGACTGAGATGGGTCCTCTGCAAAGCACCGCATGGGCTTCAGTCACCTCCAAGTGGCATTTTCCAGAGGACTGAGGGACTGATACTGCAAAAAGAACCAGAATCTTGAGCAGCTTTAGGGCGAGTGGTGCCCCCGAGAGCCCGCTCCTGGAGCCTGGCTTCTGAGCACCGCTTCAGGCCCATTCCATCGTCTCTGAGATGGCTGCAGCACAAACTTCACTGTGTGCATGTGTGTGTACGTGTGCAAATTATATAGTTTTATAAGAAGATCTATTCCTGCTTGGGTGCACTTAGAGCTGCGTTAGGAGCCCGGCACCTGCAGCACTTGTTCAATGGCAAGAAATCAGTTTGAGTTTGTAAGACTTGAGCAATTGCTAATGGGGGGGAGGGGGGAAACCCCCAGTTTTGGTGCATTTCAGCTGTGGGGTTTGCCCCCCTTAAACTGCATCTCCCTTGCCCTCCCAGCGTATCCCCTTCCTCTGCCAGTGAAACCAATAGGACTCAAAGATCCTTTCATGAAAGCTGGTGGCTCCAAGCTGTGATTTTACCTCTCCCCCCGGGTCACACCAGATGCCATATTGCAAGAGTGTATTGTTGAGGTTGCCCTGAGATATGGAATTGCAACAGATATTTGTACTGGTTGTTTCCCATTGCTGCTGTGTACAAACCTCCTCTTGACAGACCCTCGTTCCTCACTGTCTGCCTCACCAACAGTTACCAATAAAGCCACCTGGGTCTCCAGCATGCTGCAGGGCACGCAGTGACCACAGCCCTGCTTTTCTCCAGCACAGAAGCCTCTCTGTGTTTCACCATCCCGAGCCCTAAGGGCCAGGCTGGCAGGGGATGGAGCAGAGAGCGCGCTGTTTGTGTCAGCCTGTTCCCAGCCGGGAGCTTGGGGAGCAGCCAGGAGAGTTTCCATTCAAGGAGAGGTTATAAATCATCGCAAGGGGGAAGAGCTGCAGCCAGAGGTCCCTGCCAGGGTCCCAGTGCTGCTCTGGAGGAGCCATAGCCCATGTGCATCCCTGAGGGGCCTTTGGGTAGCACTTTAATATCCATTGCATGGTAACGCTTCAATATCACAGTGTGGGGAGCAGCACAGGGAGAAATGGGGGGGGGGGACACACAGAGGGAAGGGGCTCAGGGCTGTGCAGCCCCTGGCTTGTGGATGGGGACTCCACAGGCCCTGCCGTGGTCCTCTCCTCACCATCCCTGCAGTTAAACGCAGCCGAGGCAATTCCCGGCCAGCTCCATGAGCTGCAATCCCAAGAGCACAAAGCCCATGGATTGCAGCTCCCCCCTTCCATTAGCCATGAGTCCCACCAGATGCTCAGTGTTACGTTGCACAAACCTGTTCCCCTCACTCCAAGCTTGGGAAGGGGCTTATGGGGGAGCAGTAGTAATAGCTTTCTGAAACATGCAATCCTATTCCTGTTGTAGCTTCCCAAGACGGAGGCCGCTGGAGCACGGGCATGAAGGGAGGGCTTTTTTTCCCCTTGCAAATTAAATATAGGCACAAGACAAGCCCCATTTGTGCCCATACAAGGAGAGGAGTGGGTCAGCATCTGAACGCTTGGCTCAGCACATTGCAGGAACCTGACTTACAAGCTTTTGTTTTGCCTCCTCACACTGTAGGTCTGGTTGGTTTCCCCCTTCATTTCTTTGCGTTCTAAAAGGCTGTTTCTCAATCATTTTGTTCCCCTCCTCTTTTGTCAACAGTTCACCCTGTTTGTTACAAATACATCCCCCCCCCCCCCCCCGCCCCCCCCCCCCCCCCCCCTGGCCCCCAAAGA
>NDXB01000042.1:0-43635 GCA_002631895.1 Agapornis roseicollis
GTGCCCAGAGAAGCTGTGGCTGCCCCATCCCTGACAGTGTTGAAGGCCAGGTTGGACACAGGGCTTGGAGCAACCTGCTCCGGTGGAAGGGGTCCCTGGCTGTGGCAGGGGTTGGGACTGGAGGAGCTTTAAGGTCCCTTCCAACTTGAATCTGTCTGGGATTCTGTGAAACTGGAAACACGGGGAGGAAAGGGAACCATGCTCCCAAGCACAGATTGACTCCTGACCGGATGATGGTCCCCATTGTCAGCGCATCCTGGGCCATGCTCCAGGAGGACGCGGCCGCTCTCACCCTCCGGCTGCGGTGTCCTCCGCGCTTCTGCTGCTGCTGCTCCACGAGCTCGATGGAGCAGGTCGGAGGCGAGGCCGCGCGCATGCTGCGCATCACCTGGATGCTGTCCTCCGGCAGCGGCGGCAGCCCCAGCTCCTCGCGCTTCCGCACCTTCAGCTCCTGCAGGGCTTCGAATCCACCCAGCGTGAACTAGGGACCAACGGGAGACGTGAGAGAGCAGGGGCAGAGGCAGCCCCCCCCGGGCTGCGGTGGCCTTCCAGGGGAGCAGCACTTTGAGGCCATCAGAGTAGATGGATGAATCCCCATGGCATAGTGAGGATGAAGACACCATGCACTGGTTCATGGAATCATAGGACAATAGAACCAGATAGGTTGGAAAAGGCCTTCAAGATCTGCCCCCTAAAGTGGTAAATGCCCCATCCCTGGCAGTGTTCAAGGCCAGACACAGGGAGCAACCTGCTGTAGTGAAGGTGTCCCTGCCCATGACCTTACATGATCTTAAGGTCTCTTCCAACCCAAACCATTCCACAGTTCTATGATTCCAAATCATCAAGGCCAACCATTCATTCTCCATACTTGTCCCCAACCCCACATCCCCTGCATGGCTCATCCCACCGCCATCCCAGAAGAAACTGGTGTCAGCTTCCTGCGCCATCCCAAATAACCTCACTATGGCTGCCCAATGGGGAACACCCAAGCTGCATTTTCCCAAAATGATTGGTTTCTGGGAAGACAAGGAAGGGTTTGCACCCACCAGAAGCACCTTCCAGAGCAGGAGCAGAACCTTCCTCATGGGGAAGTGCGGAGCGTGCCCACTGCAGAACTTGGTCACCATCGTGAACAGCAGCAGAGCAAACGGCTCTTCAGCGTGCACAGGGAAACCTGGTGGGGACAGGGACCAGGTTCAGAGCGCATTCCCCATCCCCATGGATCCACACAACCGAGGGGCCTCCTTTGGGCACAGCGAACGTTGTGGCTCACTCAGCTCCATCCTGAAGGTCTCCCGGCAGGTTTTCCACTCGGGGGGATCCGTCTCCTGCTCCACTCGGATGTTCTCCACCATCAGGTACATGACGCTGAGCAGCACCCTGCCGGCACAGCACCGCCCTGGGTGATGCTGCCCGCCCCAGGGGGCCGCTTTGTCCCCTTGGTGCGGGGCTGAGGTGGGTACCTGAGCTCCGTGCTGTCGGCCAGCGAGATGGCCGGCTTCCGCAGCGCGCTGCTGCAGGCCTGGCTGTTGCTGCGGGGAAGGGGACCCGCTCAGAGCCAGCCACGGGCACAGGGTGCTCCTCACCCCCAGCCCAGCCGGTGTCTGCAGTGGTGGGGACACTGCTGGGGCTGGTGCTCCTCAGTGAGCGGGAGGAAGGGGAAAGAGGAGGGGGAGAAGGATGGGGAGAGAGAAGATGAAGAGGAGCATCAGGAGGATGGAAGGAGTGTGAAGAGAATGGGGAGATGAGAAGGAAGGTGATGAGGATGGGGAGAAAGAAGATGAGGAGGAGGAGGGTGAAGAAGACAGAAGAAGAGGGTGAGGAGTATAGGGAGAAAGAAGATGAAGAGGAGGGCAAAGAGGAACGGAGAAGAGGGTGAGGAGGATGGGGAGAAAGAAGACGAAGGAGGAGGAGGAGAATGGAGAAAGAGGAGGGTGAGAAGGGTGAGAAGAGAAGGTGAAGAAGAGGAGCATCAGGAAGATGAAAGAAAGGGAGCATCAGGAGGATGGGGAGAAGATGAGAAGGAGGGCGAAGAGGATGGGCAGAAAGAAGATGAAGAGAAAGAGGATGAAGAGGATGAAAGAAGAGGGCGAGGAGCATAGGGACAAAGAGAATGGAAGAAGAGGGCCAGAAGGATAGGGAGAAAGACGATGAAGAATTGGAGGGCGAGGAGAAAGAGTACGATGAAGAAGAGGGCAAGGAGGGTGAGGAGAGCAAGGGCAGTGGGGGCCTCTCACTCAATCTCCATGTTGAGGAGCTCCAGGAAGGCAGTGAAGGTTCCCAGCTGGTACAGGAGGAAGCAGTTGTGCCGAGACCAGTGCAGGACATCACCTTCGTTATCGCAGTCTCCAAAGACCCCTGGAGAGGCCCAAAGGGAGATGTTGGTTAGGGGAGAGCTGCCTTTGAGCCCCTGGAGCACACGGGACCACCCTGGGAAGGAGCTTCACTGCAATGACCAAACCCAGCGGAAGGCTTCTCTCAAGCCAAAGCCAGGCAGCAGATACCCATCCACATCCAGACCCGGGGAATGTGGTCCTTACCCTGTGCCAGGTACAGGATGGCTCGTGCCACCTTGAGCCTCTTGTCCCTGTTGACCACTTCCAGCCCATCCAGCAGGCGCATGACACAGGCCCTCTGCTGAGCCCCATCCAGCTCCAGCCACCTCCTGCCCTGCACTGAGAAAGGGACACCACAACCAGGGGTGCCCCTCTGGGGGTCCCCGAGCCCCCCGAGCCCCCGAGCTGAGCGCAGAGCTGGTACCTTGAGCATGGAAATCCTCCTCGAAGCATCTCCTGTTGCTGCCGAGCTCGGGCTCCTCGGTGTAGCTGTACAGCTCTGGTGGAGGGAGGGGTCAGCAGGGACCGCGAGGAGCATCACCCTCCTCCTCATTGCCAAGGTCCTTGGGGGCCCTGAAGCACCCAAGGAGATGTGGGGCAGAGACCTGAACTGATCCCTGAGCCCTGCTGCAGCTCCAAAGGGCAGCCTGGGGGCACCCAGTGCTGCCAAACTCCTCATTTTCATCCCTGTGTCCTCCTTAGAATCATGGAATCAGCCAGGCTGGAAAAGCCCTTTCAGCTCATCCAGTCCAACCGCTCCCAGCACTGCCAAGGCCACCACTGACCCATGGCACTGAGGCCTCGTCTACATGGGGCATGAACACTTGCAGGGATGGTGACTGCAGCCCTGCCTGCCCTGGGCAGCCTCTTCCAATGCCTGAGCACCCTTTGGGCAAGGAATTGGTCCTCAGCTCCATCTAAACCTGCCCTGCTGCAGCCTGAGGCCGGTCCCTCTTGTCCCATCCCTTGTTCCTTGGCAGCAGAGCCCAGCCCCTCCTGGCTCCATCCTCCTGTCAGGCACTTGTAGGGAGCCATAAGGTCCCCCCTGAGCCTTCTTTTCTCCAGACTGAACCCCCCAGCTCCCTCAGCCATTCCCCATCACTCTTGGGCTCCAGACCCTGCACCAGCTCCAGTGCCCTTCTCTGGCCCCGCTCCAGCACCTCAATGTCTCTCTTGTCCCCACCAGTGATGATGCTTGAGCTGCATCTCCAAAGGGATTTTTAAGGAACACTTTTCTGTCCCAGTTTGCACAGGGAGGGACCACAGGAGCCCCCAGGCTCCCATTTCACATCCAGCGACTTGGACATTTTGGGGCTGGACTTGGAGGGACCCAGCATTGTGCCTGTTCCTGTAAATTCCTATGCAATCCCCATAGCCCTACAGTGCCGAGCAGCACCAGGAAGGACTGGAATGGTCCCGAAACAGAGAAGGAAGGATCCCTCACAGAGCAAATGTGCTTTAGCCAGGCCAGCGAGTGCAGCCCCAACACTCACAGCTACAAATAACCCTTTGCTGGGGGAGCGCAGGCTGACAGGGCAGTCCTGCAGCAGGAGGATACGGGATGAGGATACAGGATGAGGATACGGAATGCCGCACCGATAACGGGTGACATTCCCAGCCTGGACACGTCACCCCTGCAGCCCGTCACCGTGTCCCAGTGTCCCCACATGTCCTTTGTGCTCATTCCCTCTATTAATAACCCCCTCTTGCTCTATTATCACCAGGATGATACCACCCAGCCTCCATCCCCCATCCCAGGAGCCAATTCCCCACGGGAATGTTCCCTCCCCAGCAGACACCTATTAATAGCAGCGCAGCACCGAAGCCCATCTCACCTCCTAACTCAGCGCCGTGGCTGTCAGCATCCCCGTATTGGAACTCCAGGTTGGGACAATCCACGGATCCCTGCGGAGATTGGGAACAGCACGGAGGGGGCTGGCACATCCCCATAGGTATTTTGGGAGGCGGGATGGCTGCCAGCGCTCCCGGCTCTGCAGTAAAGCTCCTCCAGCCTCTGGAGCAGCCACTGGTGCAGGGATGATCCGGATCTGGGTCTCCAGAGCACGACATTTACATGAGGCTGCTTAAAACCCAGTGTGAATCTGGGAGGCGGGCGGAAAACCAGCACTGAGCAAATCCCGGGGGAAGCAGTGGCAGGATCCAAAGGGGATCCTTCAGGTATTCCAGAGCCTTAAAAACAAAGTCTGGGGCTGGCTGGACGCGTAAGTGCCTCGCAGAAAGCACCCGTTCTCTGTCCTTGGCATCCCAGATCCAACAGCTTTCCAGCCCTTCTGAATCATGGAACGGTTTGGGTTGGAGGGGACCTCAAAGCTCCTCCAGTTCCACCCCCTGCCACGGGCAGGGACACCTTCCACTGGAGCATAAAGCGTGTTGTGGATCTCCCCCCGCCTTCCCTGCGGATGAGGAACTGGAGCATGAAACTTCACCGGAGGATTAAGCGGGGCCAGGAGCAGCCGCAGCACCGGGAACACATGAATGGGCAATCACGGAATTAGCATCATTCCTCAGCCTGAATCCCTGCATCCCCCCCGGGCAGCCCGGCCGGGAGCGATGCGCATCGGCTCCATTAATATTGATGACCCCGGAGGATGCCGGGCTCCGGCGCGCTCGGAAGCGCTGCTTTCTCAGCCCGGTTCTGCAGCCGGGCCCGTGGGGAGGCTCCGGGAGCTGAAGCCGATGAGGAATTTGGTGCTAATCCGCTTTGAGAGCCTGAGCCAGGGAGAACAAGCCCCGAATTCCCGGGCAGGGCGCAGGGGCCGCCGCTCAGACACCGTCCCCTGGGGAAACGGGACCCTCTTGGGGACAGGGAGCCCCCAAGGAGCCCCCTCGACCCGCAGCTCCTCGGTGGGGAGGCAACATCTTCCCACCCCTGCGGCCTCACGGTGCCCGGGGCTGGATCCTTATGGCCCGAGCCTGGTCCTGCTTCCCCAGCCGGGCACCACGAACCCGGCGCGGGGCAGTGGCAGTGAGCAGCGGGGTTTGGTGCTGTTTGGGCAGCAGGGATGAAGGGCGGCGGGGACCCCAGACCCTTCAGGGGGCAAGGGGGTGCCTGGAGCAGCCCAGGATCTGCTGGGACCTAAACCCAAGCTCTAGGAGTGGGGCAGGCAGGTGCCTGCCATAGCGGCAGCCTCCCAGGGGACCCCCACTCTGGACTGGGGACCCCTCAGCACCCCAGACAGCGATAGGGGAGCACCCTCAGGACCACGGCAACGCAGGGACCCCCCCGCACCTCATGGGGTGCCCCCTCCCGACCAGCGGCCGCCAGCCCTGACCTCGGACTCCTTGCGCTGGCTCCTGAAGAGGTCCCGGCTCTTGGGCTGGGGCTGGGGCTGGGGCTGGACCGGCAGAGCCTTGCCCGGGGCCGGGGCCGGGGCCGGGGCCGGGGCCGGGGCCGGGGCCGGGGCCGGGGCCGGGGCCGCGCCTCCCGCCGCCTCCATCCGCCGCGCCCCGCCGCAGCGCCGCCGAGCACGTGGGGGACGGAACCCCTCGCCCCGGCCACGCCCCCCTCGCCGCGCCCATTGGTCTGCATCGACAAGGGGCGGGGCCTGAGGACACCACCCCTGCTCGCCATTGGGCGAGGGGCGGGGCCAGAAGGGACGGTGCTGGACTCGGGGGGTGTTGGGGTACCCTGGGGATGGGGGGGTGCTGGGAACAGGTGGATTTGGGGTGGGAATGTGGGGTGCACGTGGAGGTGACAGGTTTTGGGGGGTCCATGGGGTGTCCCTGGGGGTGCTAGGAGCAAGAAATGCAACAAAGTGGTGTTATGGGGTGTCCTTAGGGATGATGGAAACAGGGGGGGGTCCATGGAGGGTGAGGGGCGTCCCTAGGGGTGGTGGATGTAAGAGCTGCCCATGGGGCACTTCAGGCGGTCCTGCTGGCATCAGGGCGTGCCCAGCATCACCACTGAGTTGGCTTGTCCGAATCCTGGCTACAAGTAGCTCCTGGGAGCCTGGAAACTGGGGAGTGGGAGGAATTGGGAGCCCCCATTCCCCCGGTTCCTCCCTCTCCACCCCATACACAGGAGCAGTTGCTTTGGGGGTCACTGTGTGGCTGGTGGGGGCTGGACATTCCAGCTCGGTGTCACTCGTGTCCTTCACAGCCACCGGACAAAGTGTTTGGGCTGTTCCTTTCCAACACACAGCGAAGAACCGTGTCAGGAGATGGTTTCCCATCCCGGCTCATCCCACTTTCCCCAAGGACACAGAGCTCAAAGAACAGCCCGGAGCACAAACAGCCCCAAGGACATGCAGCCCCCCAGAGCAACATTCCCTAATGAATTCACATGGCAGCAGTGGGAGCTCTGGGATACAGCACCGGCTTTAGGGACAATGTCCCCATCCCCGCCCCAGGGCAGCAGCATCTCTGACCCCTCTGTACTCCAAAACCCCTTCTGCTGTGCTCTGGGGAGAGCACCCCTGTAGCCCTGATCCAGCAGCACAAGAGGGACGTGGAGCTGCTGGAGTGAGGCCAGAGGAGGCCATGGAGATGCTGCGAGGGCTGGAGCAGCTCTGCTCTGGAGCCAGGCTGAGAGAGCTGGGCTGGGGCAGCCTGGACAAGAGAAGGCTCCTGAAGGGGAGACCTCAGAGCAGCTCCAGTGCCTAAAGGGGCTGCAGGAAACCTGGAGAGGGGCTTGGGACAAGGGCCTGTAGGGACAGGGCAAGGGGAATGGCTTGAACCTGCCAGAACAGGGGAGACTGAGATGAGCTCTTAGGCAGAAGCTGTTCCCTGTGAGGGTGCTGAGGCGCTGGCACAGGGTGCCCAGAGAAGCTGTGGCTGCCCCATCCCTGGCAGTGTTCAAGGCCAGGTTGGACACAGAGGCTTGGAGCAAGCTGCTCCAGTGGAAGGGGTCCCTGCCTGTGGCAGGGGTTTTAGCTGGATGAGCTTTAAGGTTCCTCTCAACCCAAATCATCCCACAGCTCTATGCAAAGACCTCACGGAGCCGCCGAGTTTCCCAATGTTTTATTGGTGGTTTGGGATTACAGTTTATTTTATTGCTGATCTAATACAATCACTCAGACATGAATAATTAAAACATCCTTTGAACATGTTAGGCTGGCGAAGGTCTCGTCTCGCCGATGACGGCTTCAGTCTCACTATTTCCCATGATCAGAATCGTTTTCTTACACAATTTTGCTGGTGTTCCTAAATCTCTTTATTTCTTAATTCCTGTTTCTTTAAAAACATGTTACATTAAAAAAAAACCCCAATCTTCCCAACCCAACCCCGACACGTTTAATTTGAGATGATCACGGAATCCGATTCCAGATTGATCAGAAATAAGCCAAGCAAGCCCAACAGCTTACAGAAGAAGCAGGACATGGAGAAGAGGGTTAGAAATTGAGGTGGGAAAAGCCACTTGGGAGCTTCCTGCTCTTCTGCTGATTTCCTTTTCCTCCTATCAGCTACCTGAATGATAAACTGGGATTAAAATGAGCATGAAGGACTTCACGGATGGGTCAGCACCAGCGAACGCTGCACAAGCGACGGGCACAGGGCAGGTCAAGCAGCTGCGTGAGCAGTTCTGAAGGGTCTTGTGGCTGCAAAGGGATGTTCCCGGGGGCAGGAGTGGCTGTGGTTGGGATGAGCCTGTTTTCCAAAGGCTGCTCTGCTCCTGGGGATCCCACAACCGTGTTTCACCGCAACCAGGAGTGGGTTTTCAGGTTGTGGAGCACAACAGGAACCCTGGGTTCAGCGGCTGGTGCAGACAGAGGTCACCCAGCGGCATCTCCAATAGCTCCAGGGACTCACCCCAAAATCTCAGGATCTGACTGAGGTTCATGACTGAGGAGAGATGATTTCAGGTCTGTGGTTAGTGATGGATGATGAGGTCTTCTTGAAGCCCTAAAGTCTTCTCAAAGCCTTCTGAAAGCCCTACCAAATCCTGAAAGCTTTAACATCTTCTTGAGATCTTCTCAAGTTCTTCCTTTCTCAAAGCCCTAAGGTCTTCCCAAAGCCCCAAGGTCTTCCAGAAGTCTTTCCAAGGTTTTCCTTCCAGGCTTTGAGAAATTTCAAAGAGAAACTTGGAAGAAGTAACCAGACAAGAACGTTTGCTCTGCAGATGAGCAGCTTCCAGTCAAGCTGACTCCAGCCCTCAGCAGCAAGAGCTCTGAGGACTTGGCTTCCAAGACCATAATCCCACTGTTTTCCTTTCTTGTGCGTGAATGAGCTGCCACTAAAGAGTTTTTCCATGATGGCAAAGTCCATGAGGACAAAACAAGAACGGGCAGCTGATAAGGGACTCGGCTACCAAAGCAGCCGTCATAGGATAAAGGCTTTTGCGCTCACGGGAGTTGGATGATTCTATTTCAGAAGGACCATGTTCTCCATGTGAACCATTAAAGTGACTCTGATGAGACACAGAGACTCGGCCAGTCACCTTGGGAAGTGTTCCAGTGGGACATCCTGGGCTAAACCAGGTAACTCTGGCAGATCTGTTCTCCATTGGGTCTGATGCATCAAGAGTCGAGTCAGCTGAAGAGGCTTAGTGATGCTGAACCCTTCCCCAGGCAGAAGATCAGTGTGGGATTACCCTGGTGTTCATCTCATACACTCAGAGGGGGGTTCCAGATTTTATCCTACAAATGTGACTGGAAAATAAAACTCCTAAGATTCCCATTAAGGGCTGAAATTCAGCTGGAGAAAGACCTCACACGGACACGGGTCCTCCCAGCGGGATGGCCGATGAGCTCTGCTTGGGTTGGGAAGAGCTCCCCGACACGTGAGCAGCATTTGTTGGGTGAGGATCCAGGGCTCTTCCATCAGCACCCTGTTGCCCCACCACGATCACGACTTTGGTTGAACCATGGGAGGTTGGCACTGGTAACGTGAGCAGCAGGAAAACACTGTGGAGCTGGGATGGAGGGAGAAGTGGTGGGTCCTATCCCATCACCACCGTGCCTACCTCTGAGCGGGCACCGCTCCTGTCCTCCCAGCTCCTGCTATGGGCTGACACTAACAACCAGACCCTTCGTTACAGCTTTCAGCAGTGCTAAGGCGAAGTTCATCCACTCGCTGATGGAACCATCCCTTGGGAAGTTCAGTGGAACTATGTGAGGTTCCTCCAGTGAGGTGGCACCCAGCTGGTCGGCAGTGCTTGGAGCATGGATTTAGCTGTGTTGGCATGAGAAACGCAAACCCAGCCCCCCTCCACCCAACTCTCATGGCTGGTGAGATCCTGGAAGAAGCACTGGGATGTGAAGGAACCCACAAGCAACAACCTCCAAGTGGGATCCCACGGCTCCTGTTGAATGCGTCGGATGAAGGGTGTGTACAGGCTGTTCCAAGTCCATCACAGCTGTCCCATTGCAACAGCTTCTTCCTCACCTCCTTCCTCATCCTCTCAGCCCCAGAAAGAAGAACAACCCAAAGAGTAAAATGAAAGAAATGGAAAGAAATCCAGCGTCTCCCTCAGTGCTGCAGCAGAGCGAGCACCGGCGGCAGAGCCCGCATGGAGAGTGTTCTATTCAATAAATAAATAACCTAACACACTGTCTACTACGAGAGCAAGCCCGGCTCTAGCTTAGGGAGCTTGAGCTGTTTAATCCTGTACAGTAGTTGAGAAAAGACTTGGGGTCTTGTTCCTCACAATTCTCCGGGATACAGCGGCAGGAACTTAGTATCTGGGGGAGAGAAGAGAAAAGGAGGTTTCTGGGAGGTGCTGTGGAAGAGACATGGAGCTGCCCCAGCATTGGCATGGTGTGTTCTGGGAGGGGAAGACACCAAGGAAGGAAATGATTTAGAAAAGGACGCAGTCTTTATCTCCCACCCCATAAATATCACATTATAGGGACAGGCTGGGACAGCTGGGCTGGGGCAGCCTGGACAAGAGACGGCTCCTGAAGGGGAGACCTCAGAGCAGCTCCAGTGCCTAAAGGGGCTGCAGGAAACCTGGAGAGGGGCTTGGGACAAGGGCCTGTAGGGACAGGGCAAGGGGAATGGCTTGAACCGGCCAGAACAGGGGAGACTGAGCTGAGCTCTTAGGCAGAAGCTGTTCCCTGTGAGGGTGCTGAGGCGCTGGCACAGGGTGCCCAGAGAAGCTGTGGCTGCCCCATCCCTGGCAGTGTTCAAGGCCAGGTTGGACACAGAGGCTGAGAGCAGCCTGGAACTGGATGAGCTTTAAGGTCCCTTTCAACCTAAACCGGTCTCAGATTCCATATTTACACATCAAAATAGGAAATTTGGGAAATTTGGGAAAACTGGAGTCTCCTTTTTGTATCTGGAAGCTCCAATTCCTGCAGGACACCAAGCTGAAGCTGTCTGAGTACATCTCCACCCCATGGTGCACGGGAGGATGTTTGAGTCATCGTGGCTCTTCCTCCATGCAGGGAATTTGCTATGACCCTCGACTCAGCTCCCAGGGCTCAGAGCCACCTCGTCCTTCATCACCCGTTAAAAATAAAGCTGTCATCTGAGTTGGGGGTGGCATCTCTGCCATGTGCCACCTCCAGTGACAGCTGCTGCCATGTACAAAGGGCTCATGTCCTGCCAAATGCCCCATGGCACAGCTCCAAACACTCTGGCCCCTTCCCACTTTCCACGTGGTGATGGAAATGAGCAGGATACCCATGGTATCTTCCCAGTGGGATTAAATCCCATCCCCTCAGCACCCCTAATGTGTACCCCACCTCCTGGCAGAAGAAGGGGAGAGGGTGAGGAGCAGCACCTGTAGTAGTTTGGTTTGAAAGGTCCATTCTTATTCAGTCCCAGGTATTTTGCTTGCTCATCTGTGAGCTCTGTCAGGTGGGCATCAAACGTTGGGAGGTGGAGGCTTGCCACGTACTCATCTGGAATGATAGAAAGGCTCATTAGTATGGGTGAGGAGAGGGCAACGAGTCCCCTCTGTGCAGCAGGTCCTGCTGTGCAGCACCTCTCAGGTCTTTGCTGCTAAACTCTTCTCAGCCTGAGTGAGGAAAACCAGTCTCTCATGTGTTTGGGGCAAACCTTCCTCTGAAATACCCTTCTAGGAGGGGTCCTGGATCTGCTGCTATGTCCAGGAGCCAGTGGACATTCCTGGTAGGTGACATCTACCACCCAAGCTAGGGATAAAGCTGCACTTTGTCTCAAAAAATACAACTGACATCAATAAGTCTCAGTTTTGCAGCAAAACCTGTGGCCATTGCAGCCTGTGTCCTCAGGAGGGGGGCTCTGCTGGCAGAGCTGCTGGTCAGGGATGTCTTCAGAGCCAACAGAGGCAGCTCTGCTGGCAGAAGCCCTGCATCAGCACGGGCAGACTCCTGTGGTCAGCCAAGTGCTTCAGCCTGTTTTCCCCAGTTAGGATGGAGAAACAACACATCCAATCTATTGAAGAGCCCAGACCCAGTGGGAAGAACTTGCTGGAAGTCCCTGAGCATGGCAGAGCCCAGGAGGCTGCAATGCCCCCTTGTCCCCAGCCAAGCCCAAGCAAAACCTCCCTTCAATCTCAACACCAAGGAAGAAAAGACAAGGAGAGCACTTTTACCCATCTTCTTAGGCAGCAGGTACACATCTTGCTTGTAGCGACCTTCAGGAGCGTTGTACAGCTCTATCAAAGCCAAAGCCTGGATGGATAAGACACTGGGGTAAGTGACTGCTGCCCACTATGGAGCTTTAGGCTCAGCCCAAACCCTACTTACCTGCGTGGTGGCAGTGATGGACAGGACAAAAGTGGGGACGGTGGAGCAGCTCAGGTTCAGCAGGCGGCCCTGGGAAGCAAAGACTGGTGTTAATTCAATGTGCCACCAAAACCAGTTCACAGCCCTTGAGAGGGTACAACAACCACTAGAAGATGCAAAACCCACAGGTGAAACATGTCCCTTTATCACATGCACTTGAAGCCCAAGATGTTGGTTGGTTTTATAACTCAATAAAACTATTCAGAAGTGACAAATCTGATAAAATGCCCTGTGGGAGACACTCTGGAGTGGGATAAAGGAAAACGCAGGAGCTTTTCGCTGTTCCAGTAACTCATGAACCAAACCAGGGCTACACCAAGCCCTTCAACCAGACACTCTTGAGCTGCTGAGGCCCAGGGAGGTGATGGCTGGATCCTCTTCAGCTCCATTGCTCATCCAGCCCTTGGTTTCTTCCTCCACAAGCAGAGAACAAGCTGCAGTTCCTGCTCCTTCACCCTCAACTCACCTCTGCCAAAAGGACTATTCTCTTCCCATCTGGCCAGATGACATGGTCCACCTGGGACCTCACCCTCTCCCATGTCAGCTCAGGTGTGCGCAGGCTGGCCTGAAACATGATGGTAAAGTAGTTAAAGCATTGGTAAAAAACCGTAAACCAAGAGCTACATAACAGGAATGAAAAGAGGAAGCACTCTCACTGACATCATCATAGAATCATGAGTGGTTTGTATTGGAAGGGGCCTTAAAGCTCCTCCAGTTCCAACCCCTGCCACAGCCAGGGACCCCTTCCACTGGAGCAGGTTGCTCCAAGCCCCTGTGTCCAACCTGGCCTTGAACACTGCCAGGCATGGGGCAGACACAGCTTCTCTGGGCACCCTGTGCCAGCGCCTCAGCACCCTCACAGGGAACAGCTTCTGCCTAAGAGCTCATCTCAGTCTCCCCTGTTCTGGCAGGTTCAAGCCATTCCCCTTGGCCTGTCCCTACAGGCCCTTGTCCCAAGCCCCTCTCCAGGTTTCCTGCAGCCCCTTCAGGCACTGGAGCTGCTCTGAGGTCTCCCCTTCAGGAGCCTTCTCTTGTCCAGGCTGCCTCAGCCCAGCTCTCTCAGCCTGGCTCCAGAGCAGAGCTGCTCCAGCCCTCGCAGCAGCTCCGTGGCCTCCTCTGGATTCCCTCCAGCAGTGTCCAACATGTTCCTGGGCTTGTATCTTCCTTTGGATCTGGTCACAGTCCCAGACCAACAAAACCTTTATGAATCATAGCCTGGAACTATTTTAATGATGAGAACACATCAAAGCTCCAGCATTAACTCTTGTGGTTCAAGGTCTTCTGGCTAAAGAGGATTCAGTCACCAACTCTGCATGGCTGGGATCACTTCTTTAAATGGCTTTAAACCCATGGGTCAGGTCAAGCGATTCTCCACTGACCTTGAGACAAGATTCTCTTGTGTTTCTACTCATGTCAAAGCACAGAGGAGCACATTTTGGTGCTGCTCTATAAAGCATAAGCTGGTGTGCTGCACCAAGCTGAACTCCTGGTTAGGTTGGACTAGGCTGGAGAGGGCAATTCACTAACTCTGAAGGGGAAGTAATAATGCTGGTGGACACCAAACACTATGCTGGAGGCTGGAGCAGTTTTTGTGTCTCACTGGCATGCTTTGGGATTGCAGGAATGACACAGACATGTCTGACAATGTCTACTGAGACAGAGGGGCACTGGGTCATTTGGTCTCCCCCCAGGTGCTTGCTAAGGCAGCCCAGATCAGACAGAGCTGCTGAAGGGGAGACTGAGATGAGCTCTGAGGCAGAAGCTGTTCCCTGTGAGGGTGCTGAGGTGCTGGCACAGGGTGCCCAGAGAAGCTGTGGCTGCCCCATCCCTGGCAGTGTTCAAGGCCAGGTTGGACACAGGGGCTTGGAGCAAGCTGCTCCAGTGGAAGGTGTCCCTGCCTGTGGCAGGGGTTGGGACTGGAGGAGCTCTAAGGTCCCTTCAACCCAAACCTCTCTGTGAGTCTATCACCCACCATCATCCCATGCCCAAGGCACGTTCCTGCACTCACCACGTCGATCTCGGTGTTGGAGTGCCCCATGTTGCAGACGATGCAACTGTTCTTCATCCGATCCAAGTGTTCCCTGGTCACCACATTCTTGTTGCCTGCCAGACAGCAAAACCCACAACAAACACCCTGTTTGCCTTCCCCATCCTTCTGCCTTTTCCTTTGGAAAAAGATGGACCCAATTATGGGTGTGTATCCCTGAGGACCCATCCCCAGCATTGGGGACCACATACCTGTGCAGGTGATGACGATGTCAACCTGCCTGATGACCTCATTGAGCTTCACCAGCCGGAATCCATCCATGCTAGAATAAGAGGGAGGAAAAAGTAGACTGAGAAGCAGCAAAAGCTTGCCCAAAATAGAAAAACACCCCATTAAGTGAATCTTAGATACTCGCTTGAACTTTCTAATGCCACAAACAGCAAGGCAGAACTTGAAGAGCCACATCCCCCATAGCATTAGGAGGGGTTTGGGGGGATTTGGGACTGCTGTGGGGAAAAGTGAAGAGATTTGGGGCATTTCTCATTTTCTGTCCAGGCCCCCACACCTGCAAAGAAACATGTTCCATCAAGATGGCTTTTTTAATGCTGCAAAGTACATCCAGAAGCTGCAGATCCCCCTCCTGCTGCAGGAGCCTTTCTGATACGGATTTAGAGCATCTTCAGAAACATAAAACCCAAACAGCCCCAGCCCACAGATGTCTGTCATCCATGCTGCAATCCAGATTTAGGCACTTACAGCATCTTTAGATGTGCTGGGTGCTCAGCAGATCTCTGCTGACTTCACCCAGCAAGGTGTGTCCAGCACATAACAAGGGCAGGAAGGGTGGTTTTTAGGATTTGTTGACATTGCTCCTGAGAACTGAGTCCTGTGGCTCTCACAAGCTGCAGAATTGGAGGTGCTATAAAAGGAGTCATTTTTCCTGCTTTATGTCCCATTTATTGTGTTTTCTCTCCCTCCCACTGTGCAATCCTTATGAGCAGGGCCGCACGGTGCTGCCTTGGGCAGAGGCAGGGCTGGGACCATTGCAACCATGAAAGCTTTGGGACCAGTTGTGGAGGTCACAAAGCAAACTGGAAGTTGATCAGCTCTACTCATGAGTTTCCTCACTGTGACAGGCCTTTGAAAGCTGACTGTGAGGAAGAGGATGAAGGTTTAATAAGGCTCGGTGTGGTTTTGGGACTCTGCTTTCAGGTCCCGTTTCACACCTTGAGCTGCAGAAGCAGCATCTCTGCACCAGAACAACCTTTACCTGGAAGAAATGAGGTTGGGTATAATCACAGTGTGCCCAAGTGAGGGGGCAGCCACGTGCTTTCAGCCCTGTGTCAGGGTACCAGTGTTAGCAAGGGGAGGTTTGTGAGGGGTGGGTGATCACAGAACCCCAGATATCCCTTCGGTGAGGTGTGTGCACAGCCCAGTAAAGCCTGAGTTTGCACTCCAAAGGTTACAGTTCACTCCCAACATCCTTTCAAGACATGATCATTAAACTCTTAGCCACTGTAGTTATGATCATACAAGTTGGCATGTGGGATACAGATAAACTGGGTGAGGCCTTAGTGCAGGAACTCTTTTCTGCTGTAGGGCAGAGCTGTGGGTCCCTCCAAGGGTATGGAGAAGCTACACACCCCCCACCAGTGTCTCCCTGGGTAGGGACCACTGCTGAGTGGTTTCTGGCCACGGTTTTCCTGGGGGAATAAAAGAAGCTAAAGAAGCAGCTGGGCTCAGTGCAAGTGCTTACCAGGCCTGGAGGGCACAGATTGGATCGATCTCTGTCACATACACTATGGAGCCCATGGCCTTCAGAGCAGCACAACAGCCCTTTCCAACCTGGCGAGGGAGAAGAGCACAGAGGAAGAGTGAGATGCTGAGGGCTCAGGAGATGCTGAGCATCAATATGGCCATGGGGGATGTACAACTCCACGTATCTCCTGCAGCCCCAAGAGCCCTTTGCAACCCTCTGGTTGCATATACTCAGCTTCTGGGTGCATGAAATTCATGGATTTGGAGTCACTTAGGACCCAGCTTAGATAGGAGGCACTGAAACATGTAAAAGTGATGTTGATTTTGGCCTCAGGGAGTTGTTTTTCCTTCCTGGTTTCTAGAAAGTACTATGAAAACAAGAGATTACCCTTATCTCAGGGAAAGTTTGAGTCTCTTGTAACCTTTCCTCTGTTTAGGAAGCTTAATGGTTTAATCTCTGAGGGTTAAAGAGCTTTAACCTTTACACATCATACAGTGAAGCTCACAGGGGAACTGAGGGCAATGGTTAAATGACCAAGGGCTCCCCAAAAATGTGATTACACATCAAGGAATAATCCCATTGCATCTTCTGGGGAAAAAAAACAGTCCCAGTGCAGCTCCCACAGCACAGCCCACCATAGCTGGTGTGAACTGGTCCTGACAAGGGTGGTTCTTCCTATCCTTCAGGGAGGATCATTCTGTTCGGGGATGAAAGCATGGGGGTAGGCCAGGATTAACTTCCCTTTCTTGACCACGTTTGTCGTGGTTTAAAACCAGTTTCTACGCTCAGCATGCATCACTGTGGCTGCACAGTACATCTGCAGAACCCACCCTCCAAATGTCTTAAGATTACATTACAAAGAATATAATATAAAAGATATGATCTGTTAATGTCTGGATATGCCAATATTCAGGTATTAAAGCTATTCAGAACATTCCATATTCATGTCTCTTAAGATTCAGGTTTGTCATCTGTTGAATACTAAAGAAATACAGTGGAAATGAGGAATATCTTCCAGTTTGGGCCAACCCATCAGGTCTGAAGGTCCCTGCAGATGTAGAGACAAGCCTCAAGGACAGGAAAGCCCCGTGGGGTAAAGCCATGCAAAAGGATGTGCCAGTTCTACATGCAAAACCTGCAGGTAAGCTGTGATCCCCTTACCTCTCCATAGCCACAGACCACTACTTGCTTCCCTCCAAACATCATGTCTGTTGTCCTCTTAAGGCTGAGGAAAAAGAAGATGACTTCATTAAAGACCAGCAGTAAGATCTATTCCATTGCTGAGGCTGGGAAGGACAGTGGATTCCTGGTTTGCTCCTCCTAAACACCACAGCTGTACCCTGTATCCCTGAAGACACACAGCAATTCTAGGTGCAGAGAGGAACCAAAGGGCTCCTAAACCCTGACTTTTTCCTTTGGTCATTGTGGAAGCACAACAAAGATGGAAAATTTGGGGGTTGGATCCTTAATTTATTTGGCTCTGTCATTGTATCCCTTTGTTTTGGCCTCCAGAAATATTTAAGATCTTACCCAAAAATATTTCCTTCTTCTTTTTGTTGTTTTATGTTCAAAACATTCCCAAAAATAGCTCTAGAAGAAGCAGGAAAGTGGCAATTTATTGCCTGAATCCCAGGGCTTTCCACAAATAAAGCTCTCCCTTCCACTCGGATTCCTTCTGCTTTCTCCCTAAGAGTGCCCTACATTGCAGGCTATTCTTAGCACACCAGTAAATAGGTTAGCAGTGCAGGGAAGGTGAAATTCCCTCACATTTCCAAGACAGGAGAGATAAAACCCACAGCACCTCTACTCAGGCTTCCCTTGACCCAGTTTTAGATGCCTGGGCCAGAGTTAGCTCAGATCCCAACTGCCCAACGCCAGAGGTCCATCATCCATCACAACAGGATAAAGAAGATATAAAGATTTTCATGGTTTTAGGCACAGAGAGCATCTGGTGGAACACGGAGCTAAAAGCTATGCCTTTAGCTGAGAAACTGGGGGCAACTCTTCACTGGGCAGCTGACCCCCATCTTCCAGTGTCTAAAGGGGGCTACAAAGATGCTGGAGAGGGGCTCTTCATCAGGGACTGCAGTGACAGGACAAGGGGTGATGGGTTCAAACTGAAACAGAGGAAGTTCAGGTTGGAGATGAGGCAGAAGCTCTTCCCTGTGAGGGTGCTGAGGAGCTGGCACAGGGTGCCCAGAGAAGCTGTGGCTGCCCCATCCCTGGCAGGGTTCAAGGCCAGGTTGGACACAGGGGCTTGGAGCAACCTGCTCCAGTGGAAAGGGTCCCTGCCTGTGGCAGGGGTTGGAACTGGAGGAGCTTTAAGGTCCCTTCCAACCCAAACCATTCCATGACTCTGTGACAGAGGCTGCCTCGTGCAGCTTGAGTCCTGTAACACTGAGCAGAGACATGGCCGTGAAAAAGAAGGAAGGGCTATGTCATTAGAAGAATTACTGCATCGAGTTGCCTTTATAGAATCTCAGACTGGTTTGTGTTGGAAGGGACCTTAAAGCTCATCCAGTTCCAACCCCTGCCATGGGCAGGGACACCTTCCACTGGAGCAGGTTGCTCATAATACAACATCTTGGCAAGGAAGAGCCAGATTCCATCACTGCTGGGCTCAACAAGGAGCCCCAGAGTTAGCCTTTTAGAACAACGCGTGATGGAAATGTGGAGAAGAAACTGTACATGCAGTGGATCAGCCTGAGAAGCACATTTGGTGGTTCACTAACCCACATGGCACTTGCATACATTTTAAAGGTCACCTTCATGCCCCTGTATCTGGACAAACAGGAGTCTTCTTCACTTCTCCTGGTCAAGATGATCACTACCAGGAAGACTGCTTCAAAGCCAACATGATGAGTGAGGCACTACATATCCCACAAAGATTTGGGAGAAAGATGTTAGAGTAGGAGCTACCATTGACAGGGAAGCATATGCCGGGTGTCTGAGCTCTGGTGCCACCAGACTGAAGGCAGCAGGAGCCCAGCTGAACACCAAGAGACTGCCAGATGGACTTTGATTAGACAGAAGGAGACATCCCTGCGTTGGTGAGGAGCTGACAACTGCAGCTCAAGGCTTGTTTAAACCATGAAAACAGTCTTTTCTCTTGAAGCAGGTTGTCTTCTCCATGGTGGGTTCCTCCTCTGCTCCATACTACCTGTCACAGAGCAGGTGACCTTCCCTCTGTGTCCATCTCAGCAGCATCAACACCAGCCTGGAAAGATTACTTTGTCCCTGCTCTGTGCTTACTTGTCTACTGGGAACACTACTTGGTGCAATATCTCATAGCCTTAACTGTAGGAGTAAGTCTTCCTAATCTCACTTGGCTTTGACAAGATTTGGTGCTGGAGGTGGTGGGGACACAGGCACCCAATTCCATCAAAGCAAGGAAAATAGGGGAGGCAGAGAGGAAAAAATGTCCCTGAGATGAGATTTACACTCTCTAGATCACAACTTCAAGCAGTTTGCACTGCATTTCGAGATCAACAGTCTCTGAAGATACATCATGTTCCCGGTGCCCACGTATCCAACAGCAACTTATTCCCATCCAATCATGAAAAGAACAGCACCATCAGGTTGCTGCAGAGCTGCTCCCAGTCCCACGGGCTGCCCACTGGGATTCTACGGGGGAGGGAGCCCAGAGGGAAGCAAACACTCTTCTGCTTGCTTGTATGGCACGTGACCAGAGATCCTGCAGGAGCAAGGAGGGGAGATGTGGATAAAGGATTCAGAATTCCTATTATTCCCACCTTCTGTATTTACGTATGGTCAGCTGAAGAGAAGGTTCATTAAAGCTAGAAGGGAGCTATTACAACCAATAGTAAAAGTCCTAGGGTCTTCTGACCCACAGAGACACAGCTGCTATCTCAAAATCCTTCCAGGTTCTCACCTTTGATAGGATGGACAAGAGGTAATAAAGGGTCTTTGTTCTCCTCTAACACATCAACTCGTAGAATCACAGAATATCAGGTTGGAAGAGACCTCGAGGGTCATCTGGTCCAACCTTTCCAGACAAAAATGTCCCAGCACCCTGTCCAGCCCAATCTTAGGAGTGTCCAGCATCAGGGAGCCCACCACTTCCCTGGGACCTTATTCCAACAGCTCATTGTTTTCATTGACCTAAAATGATCTCAAGTGGGAGGTGGGACAGACCCATGGACCCAGTTCCCTGTGGGATCCAATGTGACATGAGCAAGGAGCACAGCCATGTTGGTGGCCATGTACATACCCATCCAGGATGGACTCTCTGCAGCAGTACAGGTTGTCAAACTTCTGCTTTGTGACCGAGTCGTTGACATTCATGGCTGGGACACAGAGCTTCCCTGCTTTGGACAACTGGTACAGCCTGGAAGCAATACAGGAAGAAACAGGTCATCAGTGGAGAAGTCCTTCCCTGTGCTCTTAATGTCTTCATTTCACTGGGGTGAGCAGTAGACATCTGGAGGGTCAAAGACAACCTCTCACTGGGAGGTTACAACTTACACAAACACTTCCCCAGATGTTTGTGTCTGTTTTCCTTCCCTCCTGCAGAACAATGGCAAATAGCAGACTGGAAGGGGCTTTGGACTTCATCTGCCTCATAACCATTGATATTACAGTAATCCTCTGATGTCCTCAACATGACAAAACTTCCAAATCCTGTTTCAGATACCGTAAAATGAGAGCTCCTGTAATTCCTCAAGTTCTTCCAGCTCATAACACAGGAGGGTAACATCACAGCAATGTGAAGCTGCTGTGACCAACTCCTGCAGCAAAGCCTCAGTTTGAACAGCAGCAGGAGTGTTATCACTGAGTTATAGAGCAAGAAGGGCCGAGGGTGGGAACACATCAACCTGACCTCCTGCTCCTGAGAGCAGACACTACTCCTGGCAGCAGCAAAACCACTAGAAATGGATCTCAATTCTACACTATGGCTACAAAGAGAACCTGAACACCATCTCCCTGCTCCTGACCTTGGGAAGGAGAACATGCTCCCTTGCTCAGGCCCTGGGACCACCTCTAGTGCCATCTGAGGAGCCTCAGTCTCCACGTTGTCCGTCCCCTGGAGGTAAGGAGCACAAATGCATCAATACCACCAACCTCAGAAACAGCCTTGCTCCTGGCACAAGAACATGGGGAGCAGTTTTGACCATTGCTTTGGTTTTGCACATCTCTTTTGCCCGTCTTGGGAAAATTCCCAGTACCAAAAGTATGACCAAATCCTTTTCTTGACCCCTGTGGCTGCAAAACTGAATCGGTCACTTCCTTACTTCAAACATTCCATTTCCCTGTTCTGAGCATCCCTTCTCCCATCACAATTCTGCTTCTGCCACACGATGGATGGATCTCAGTCATTTGTGGTTCTCCCTTCCTCAACTCTCATCTCAACTAGAGACTCATTTCCTCTTCCCAAATCTCACTTCTCTCCATAGATTTAGCTTACGAATGATGCTGTTGACCTTCTCCAGAGCCCTTCTTGTGCAACACCCTCACCCCTTCCTTTTTCCATGCAAAATGAGGTGAGATAACCATTGCCCCTTGGGAATAACAAGGCCTTGTGCGCTTTCTCCACCCATGGTCAGCAGATGCTTCTGCTCCTCATCTGGAATTCAGAGCAGTAGTTTCAAGTCTATTGCTTTCACTATATGAGACTCAAAACATCTCTTAAGAGAAAGCCAAGCCCATGCTGAAGGAAATCCACAGAGCATGTTTTATGAGGTTCAACACTCATCTGTGGCATCTTAGAGCTTGGAGATCTTTTGTTATAAGTGCCAGAAGATGCTTTGGTCCTCACAGCTCCATGCTCAGTATCCAGCCTGTCCCATTACCTGTGGACACCGGTCACACTCTCCTCTACTATCCCCTTGATCTTCTTAAACATGTTGGGGTATTTCTTGTAAATCCAGTGAGTGAGATCTCCTCCATCATCCAAGATCTGTAATCAAAGTAACCACAAAGTCACTGCTCTGGAGATCCAGGAAGGTCTGTTGGGACCAAAAAGGGATAGATCACAAACTAAAATCATTCCTAAGCAAACCCCTGGTTTGGCATCTCAAGTACCATATCCTGAAGGTGTAGGTGAGACTGTTCTGCTTGACTGTTCAGAGCAGGCGCACTGCTTCATTGAAGGTGTGCTGAAAAGGCAATGGTCAAACATAGCAGAACTTAAGGTTTATAATTTATAATGACACCAGAAGAAACATCAAAGTTAGAAAGGAACAGGTGGAAAAGCCTTTAAATCATGAAGAGTCATCAGGTTTTCTAATATAGCTGCTAATGGAGAAGAATGGAGGAGGATAAGGGTGGAAAAGGAAGAAAATGGAGGAGTAGGAAAATGGAAGAGGAGGAAGATAGAGAAAGAAGGAAGATGGGGGAGAATGGAGGAGGAGGATGGAGAAGAATGGAGGAGGATAAGGGTGGAAAAGGAAGAAAATGGAGGAGTAGGAAAATGGAAGAGGAGGAAGATAGAGAAAGAAGGAAGATGGGGGAGAATGGAGGAGGAGGATGGAGAAGAATGGAGAAAGAGGAGGATGAAGGAGAATGGCGGTGGAGGAGGATGAAGAAGGATGGAGAAGGAAGATCATTTGGGTAATTCCCTCCTGCAACTCAACACACAGCTGCACTAGTGGAGGGTGCTGAGCTCTGAATGCTTCAGAGAGTCATTGGGGTACCATAAAGAGGTGTCTGGGAAAGAAGGCACAAGGAAAGGAAAAATCCCAAACACATGTGTTTCCCCAGGTCCTTCTGCCATCCAGATGGCCACAGGTGGGAAGTGTGACTCCCTCACCCCCTCATTAAACTTAAGAGTTGAGAAAAGACAGGGAACAGATTTCAACAAGTGGCTGGTGAAGTGCCAAGGATCTCAGCTTGCTGAGACCACATTGCCTCATATCATCATCATCATCACCATCATCCTCTTTGCATGTTCCCTACACAAACGTCAAAGATTTCTGACTGAATCATCATCATCATTCTACTTGCATGTTCCCCATCATCATTATTGCCTTCTTTGCATATCCCCTCCTTCACCACCAAAGACTTTCGACCATATCAAAATCATGCTCTTCTTTCCATTACCCTTATATCAACTCAAAGACATCTGACTGAATCATCACCATCCCATTTCCATGTTCGCTATCATCATTAGCATCCTCTTTGCATATTCCCTACACCAACATCAAAGACTTCCACATCAGCCCTTATTAACACACTGGTGTGCTGTGTGTGTCCTAAAATGCAAGTGTCAAACCTGCCCAGAAGCATCTCTGCTTGCTGGCCAGTGCCAGAGCTCAGCAGGACCTTCTACAGCCCATGTCTGCAGCTCTCCCACCAGCATCTGCAGCCAGCCAGGAAAGATTAATACTCTCTCCATGCTCCTGCAGTAGAAGCCCCTTTGTGAGCACAGAGGATGTTCCTGAGCTTTGGATGCTGGACAGGGACTCCCCATCAGGGACTGTAGTGACAGGAGAAGGGATGATGGGTTCAGACTGAAACAGGGAAAGTTCAGGTTGGAGATAAGGCACAAGTTCTTCCCTGTGAGGGTGCTGAGGCGCTGGCACAGGGTGCTCAGAGAAGCTGTGGCTGCCCCATGCCTGGCAGTGTTCAAGGCCAGGTTGGACACAGGGGCTTGGAGCAGCCTGCTCCAGTGGAAGGGGTCCCTGCCTGTGGCAGGGGTTGGAACTGGAGGAGCTTTAAGGTCTCTCCCAACACAAACCAGTCTGGGATTCTATGATTTGTCACTACATGACATGGTGGTTTCATGGAGCCACCACACTGACATCCATGGGCAAGGATGGAAATGCTTTGCACCATCACAACCTTTTTCTCTCTGAATGGCAGGATTTCCCACTGAAGGCACATGCTGTGGTTTCCAGCTGCTCCCCCACGAGTGTCTGGAGAACAGGTGCTGCCCTGCCAGAGCAGAGCACACATCTTCCACACAGACCCAACCCCTGAGTCTCCAAGGACCCCCAGATCCACTCGCATTCACAGGTTGGGAAGCACAGGCAGTGAAGGGTTAAGTGAGCTGAGCAGCTCTCCTGGGCAGGAACTCAGCAACCTGGCTCCCAGAATGTCTTCATTTCATTAATCCCCATTTAATAGGACCCATAATCCTCTTTCCAAAAGAGAATTCAGGGCTTGGCAGTTTCCTCTTTCCTAGGAGGGCAGGAGATGAGAAAACCCAGCCCAAATCAGTGCAGGAACCAGTTCTGGATAAGAGGTCACCTTCATGTAGCAGCCCCAAACAGCCAAAGGCAAATCCCCTTCATTTCAGTTCTTCCCAGGCAGAGTTTTTTGGGGACAAAGCACTTATTTGATGTGCAAAGAGTATTCTGTGCAGAAAAGCAGCAGTTACAGGCATGGGCTTTGCTCTGCCTCTGGGTGCTGCTGCCTGACACCCACCCTGAGAGGCATCATCTGCAAACCAATGTTCCCGTTGGTGGTTCATCAACCTCCCTCTTGATTTTGGCACTTCCATCTGGGAGCAGAGCATGCTGGAGTCAGCACACATGTGAAAACATCCTCCTGTCACCCTACGGCTGCAGGGACATCTCTGTTTGGAGATGGGACCATCCTCTGACACAATATCAGGAGGTATCCACAGCAGTACTCAGCCTGAATTGTTATGACTTATGACAGATTCGGTGTCTCCATGTCTCCTGGGTAGATGTTTCTCTCAAAGCTTTTCTCTCAGTCACCAATTTCATACAGCACAGAAGGGCTGCGATGTTTTCTCCAGCAGAAAATCTCTGGCTCTTCCATGAAAGCAACTGGTGTCCCAGGGTGACACTTACAACCTCCTTAAACCCATCCAGGACCCCGCTGCCACCAAATGTCTCACCCTGTCCCGCTTCCAACTCTGTTGGAGCAACAGCCAGCATCATATGCTTGATCTCCCCAAACCCAAGATGATTAAAATTAGCTGGGATTAGCTCAGCAGCACAGCTGAAAAGAACTTGGTACAGAAAATGAACTGGTGAAAACACAGGGAGATGCAGGAAGACCTGGATGGAGGTGGCATCAAAATCCCTCAGTGGTCCTAGATTAGTTTATGCTGCCAAGAAAACCAAACTCTGATTCCAAGGAACCCAACTCTGAACCATTTCTGTTCACACAGACAGGAATCTGCTTCCTCTGAAGGTCCCTAATCCCATCAGGAAACCCAAGGTGACTTCTTCTGGACACTCTCAGTATTTGTGGACAACTGTTCCCATGGACTGGCACCACACAGAAGCCCTACCACAGAATATTCAGGGGTTTGGAATGTGAGACATCCCTATTTCTCTACATGGGGTGTAGCTCAGCTCCATCCTGCCTTGTAGTGCCTACTTGGACACAGGACTGGTGGGGGCAATGCTCAACTTGGGTGTGTGTCAAACCCTGCTATTAAGTCAATATGACAGCAAGCTGCTGAACAACAACTAGATGATGTTCAAGGTCCCTTCCAACCCAAACCATTCTATGATTTTTCTTTCTTTTAAGGAGAAACAGAGATTGTCCTTCTTTTTTATTGAGTTTAAAGACAAAGCCTGGAAATTAAGATGTATTTTTACGCTACTTTCACCTGGGATCAATGAGTACAAGTTGGATACTTGTACCCTGAGTTGTCCCATGCTTTATGAAAGTCCTAATTAATTATTTCAGGCTGGACAGAGACAGACATGTTACTAAACTACTTTTCACATCTACAAAGCACTGTATGGCCAATAATAACCATCAATGATGCTGAAATCATTGGCGTGTTGTTGGTGGGAAGAGGAGAAACAGGACTTCCCTGTGAGGGTGCTGAGGCGCTGGCACAGGGTGCCCAAAGAAGCTGTGGCTGCCCCATCCCTGGCAGTGTTGAAGGCCAGGCTGGACACAGGGGCTTGGAGCAAGCTGCTCCAGTGGAAGGGGTCCCTGCCTGTGGCAGGGGCTGGAACTGGATGAACTTCAAGCTCCCTTCCAACTCAAATCATTCCATGGCTCTATGAAAAGAGATCAGATTTAGGTTTATAGAAAGGATGTGGACTGTCAGGAGCACCAGCTCAGGCTCAGTCCTACAACCTGGGAACATATCTCCTTCATCCAGGATGTTCAGGCAAATTCTGTCTCAACAGGAGAGAAAAAATATGATCCATGCTCTATAGAGCTGCCACCATGGCAGCACATGGAGCAGAGTAGGTCTATCGTGCTTCAGCCTTGAGACCAGATGGACCAGAGAGGCAGATTTCCCCTTGCTTCTCTGGCCACATTTATCAGTTCCTCTCTTCTGAGGATCCATATGAAGATCTTTCCACATCTCTTCACCAAGTGTCCAACATCCTATTTCTTAATCTAACAATGTGGACCTCCAAAATCCAGTGTGCGTATCTTTGGGAACTGTTAGATCCAAGGTCTTTGGTACTCCCCATCTTCTGTGCTCCAGAAGTAGGTCTGAAAATACACTACTGGCTGAAGACACATCCCAGAATCAAGAGGTCCAAAGAGATGCTGTGAATGTATAATATGTGTATTCTGGTACATTGACTTCTTTAGTTACTGACATTTTTGAGCAGAAATCACTCTTCTATAATAATAAGAAAGCTGCTATTGTGTCTAGGCTCAGACCTGTAGCTTAGGGATGCATTTCTTGACATTCAGTGAGGAAATGAGCAGGCGGAGAGTGGAAGGGACAGAAAACCCACCTTAAACAACCTGATTTTGGCAAACAAACCATACAGATACTCCCCTGTCTTCCACCTTTCAGTATTTGTCATTTAATGTAGGTCATAAGGCTCAAAACCTGTCAGGAAGCATGATAAAAGCAGCACATTTCACTGCTGCAGATTCCTCCACTCACCCTGTTTTCCCTAGAAACAAGGGCAGAATCAAGCAGCAAAATATAGAGTTGGGTACCTGAGGCTTTGTTTTTCTATGGAAAGAGCAGGCTTAAAGTGTAGAAATCACCTCAAAATCCAATTTTTGTTCAGAGAGACCTTAAGGAAAATCACCTCAAGCAAAGCTGTGAACTGACTGGAATATGGTGAAAAGGATTCGAGCCCTTTTCAGAACACAGAGTTTGAGTTGCTTTCGATAAAGTGAGTTTGGTTGTAAGCTGCAAGCAAAGCAAGCACCTGATAAGCTTTGCACTAACACAGCTGTGCTTATGTATAAAGTAGTTCAGGAAAACCTTGCTTGATAACAAGATCCACATGCAGCAGTTGTTGAACGCACCTTCTACATCTGAGATAAATTAATCTCTGGCAATGTATAGCTAATTGTAAAGCACTTTGAATGTAAGTACTGTGTTCGAACCAAGCCTGAGCTAGGTCTAGATTCACATTTAGACCAGCACTAAACCCTCCTCCTCTTCTTTAGATGAAAGCTACCCATGGTTCAAAGCATCTTACAGCCAGCCTCGTCTCACCATGTTGGGCTGCCATCCTTCAACGTTGACGCAGCGATCGATGCACCACCAGAAGTCATCTTCAGATTCTCCCTTCCAGGCGAAGACAGGGAACCCTGGGACAGAGAAGAAGATGGGTGCTAACACAGCCTTAGCCAATCCCTTGGAATCAGCTCTCCCCTATGTCCACATGTGAGGAACCAGTCCCCTGACACAACTGCAGTTCTTGCTTGCAGTCTGACTTTTCAACATCTACCTTCACATCAGAGACACACACTGAAGGCAGCAGAAAGAAGCCAGCTTTAGCCAGCTAAATTTCTTCATCTCTCCCAAGGAAAAGCTCTGGCCACCAGCTGGGAAGACAACATGATCTCAAGGGTAACAGCTGCACAGAGAAGCTGTGGCTGCCCCATGCCTGGCAGTGTTCAAGGCCAGGGTAGATACAGGGGCTTGGAGCAAGCTGCTCCAGTGGAAGGTGTCCCTGCTCATGGCAGGGTTTGGAACTGGAGGAGCTTTAAGAGCCTTTCCAACCCAAACCAGGCTGGGATTCTATCTGTTTGCAATTCAAGCTTTCACTTCAAGTTAGATGTTTTACCTTCCTCTCAGGCACATTATCCATAGATTAATTTTAATCCATGAGCAACTGTTATTCAGCTTCAATGAGCAACACATGGAAGCTGGTGGCTTTGGCTTCTTCTGCATCTCCAGCTCTCAGGTAAAACCCCTGGCCTGACGCAGGCAAAACAGGATTTGGATTAAGGCGCCTCTGAGGTGAGCAGGAACAGGGACAGGTTATTTTGTGTATTATATCTCCCCAGAATTCTCTCTTTAGCCAAAGTTATGACTCAAACTGAAATCAAATTGAGCTTTGTTTCTCTTAGCAGAAAAACTCCCAGGCTCATGTAGCACATTCAGCAGATAATGTGCATCAGGATCATTTGTACTATGTATACTCATGCTACAGAGAAAAGTCATTCCAGATGAGGATGGTCTGAACAGACCATCTGGTAGGACTGATCTTGAGCTTTCTACCCCCTATAGCTTTATTCAAAATCAATTAAAATGAAGGGGAAAAGAATTTAAGCACTGATAAATGGACTAAATACGATGGGACAGGAAGAAATCCTTTTAAACCCAGAAAGACCCAAGTGGGAGATGTTTCCTACCGCTCTCAGCAAGGGCAGCGGCCACTTCATTGAGGGTAGAGTAGATGTTGCAGGCAGCCCATCGGCACTGAGCACCCAACGCGCCAAGAGTCTCCATCAGGACCTGGATTTAAACAAAAATAACCAGAAAGAACAGTGTAAAGAGCAACATACAGTGCACAGAGCAACACATAACTGGGATTTCTATCTGATATTTACAGGAGAGCTCAGGGTTTGTTGGAGTTGCACAGAAAACATTTTTGCCATTACTTCCCTTTCTTCTTACAGTTTTAACTGGATGAAGTAAGTCAGAATTCAAAGTATATTCTCTATGCAGCACACATATGTGCATGAGGAAATATAAGTATATATTTACGTAGATTTCAATCAGCAAAGCTCCAGATCTAGTCAGGAGAAAGCATTCCTGTCCCACATTTGGAAGAGAAACCACAGCTCTTGAACTGTGTAAATGCACTGATCATGGAGCACAACTTCTCCCTGCTTATAGGATACAGGTAATTCAATTTCCCTAGTCATCACTACTCCAACAATGCCTATAGATATACAGAATCATGGAATGGTTTAGGTTGGAATGGATCATCCAGTTCCAACCCCTGCCACAGGCAGGGACACCTTCCACTGGAGCAGCTTGCTCTCAGCCCGTGTCCAACCTGGCCTTCAACACTGCCAGGGATGGGGCAGCCACAGCTTCTCTGGGCACCCTGTGCCAGCGCCTCAGCACCCTCACAGGGAACAGCTTCTGCCTAAGAGCTCATCTCAGTCTCCCCTGTTCTGGAAGGTTCAAGCCATTCCCCTTGGCCTGTCCCTACAGGCCCTTGTCCAAAGCCCCTCCCCAGGTTTCCTGCAGCCCCTTTAGGCACTGGAGCTGCTCTGAGGTCTCCCCTTCAGGAGCCTTCTCTTCTGCAGCCTGAACATGCTTTACATCACCTTTAAGCTTAGGCTTAGAAATATCCACATAATTGACCATCCTCTTTTACTTGGTGTAAGTGACTGGACTCAAAGACTCCATCTCCCTGTGAACCACTTAGGGTCTATTTCAGAGAAGGAGCAGTGGGAAATCCCTGTCTGGAGTTCATGGATGGGGTCTTACAGCCGTCTGTGCTGTAATGTGTGTGCAGCCCACAATCTTGGCACCAGACAGTGGCTTCTCTCCCTGAGCTCTCTTCCTCAAAGCCATCAGTGCAGGCATTTCTGAAAGGGAAAACAAAGAAGGAAGTCCATCAGTGGGATGGGAAGAGGGATGAGCAGACAATAAAGACCCAGCATAATTGCTTGCCGTCCAACTTCCTCAACATGCACTGCCTTTGCTAAGGATTTCTAGACACTATCATGCTACATGAAATCTGTGTGATGGGTTTCATCTTCTCTACTGATTTTAACGACATGTGTTTGACTGTAAGGTGTCCTTCAGGAGCTGGTTGGTTGGCGTTACATGACATAATCCTGCAACTCCTTCCCATCCCACAAAATCCCTTAGAAGTTTCCCATCTCTAACAGGAATCACCAATACACTGACCTTCACAAGAAGAGGATATAGGGTAAGGAGGAACCCCACAGGACAGTGTAGGACAAGGTGGAGCTTGAGGAATGTGCCCCCTTTACCTTGCTCAGCGATTTCAATCTCCCGGCGCCCAAATTCCGCCTGCTTGATGTTCTTCACACAGAAATCACTGCTGCCTTTGGAGTTCTTCTGCTGCTTGTCCCGGGGGGAGGTCTCATCATCAGAGCTGTCTGTGTAGGAGGCAGCTGGAGGAGGAAAAGGAGGTCAGCAACAGAACACACCATTCCCTAAAGCAGTGGAAGGACACAGAGATCTACTGAATGCATCCATGGATGTGCTTCTCCATGGGCACAAGGCAGCTCCCTCCATCCTCAGCTGAGATCTCCCTTTCTCCTTATAATGAATGTATCTCCACAGTCAGCTTTTACCTGTAGTGGATTCTTCACTCTCATCTACCTCTAGTTCAACACCACACCAGAGGTAATTAGATTGAGCGCTGCCCATGTCCTCCACAGGCTCATCTCCTCATGCTTTGCAGCTCTTCTGTGGCCTTCTCCCATCTCACTTCCCAAATGTGAAGCCTTTACAGCTTTAAGATAGCCATCAGAAATGCCTATTCTTGTTCTGAGTACTTCCAAAGCATGGTGGCATTCCCAGTTCCTGGATTTGCTCAATTTCAACACTCCTCAATAAGGGCAATGGCCACATGTTTCTGCTTTGGAAGCTCACATAGGATGGTGGGAAGAAACTTCATCAGGAGGACAACACACTGGCACAGGTTGCCAGGAGAGGTGGTGGCTCCATCCTTGGAGGACTTCAGGAACTGGTTAGGGAGATCCATGGCTCAGCTGATGCTATGCTGGCAATGTCCTGCTCTGAGTGGGCAGGGATGACCATGGCAGCTCCTTCCAACCAACATCTCTGCACACCTACAGACAGCTCTATCCAGCCCTTCTTGGATTTTCCACCCCAACTCAAAGCCTCATCCACACGATCACCCCCTGTTCCTCCTGAAACTGCCCTGAAGTTTTACTCCAAGTCTTTACCTTCTGCCTCATGTGGTACTTCTAAACTGAACATCAGAGACCTAGCATCAATTTGTCACAGCACAAGAGGGAGGACCACCTTTGTAGAGCAGCACTATCACTGGAGGTAGCCAATATTACACATCACTACGAAGTGAGGTGCAGATGATGGTGCGTTCTCCTTCCACAACAGCAGGAAATGGTTGAATCTTTACCTAGGAAACATTGCAGAGTCAAACTCAACAGCTATTGGCCTTGAGTTGCTCCATGTGCGAGCTAGCTCCATTCCCAGGCAGTCTCCAAGAGAGAATGATCTACACCAAACACCCAAGGAATTTGTCAGTAGAGATTCCCAACTTTCTACCCCAATTCTGTGCCAAAGGAATTAGCAGGAAGGGTGAACATGGGAAAAATGGCACGGACCCATGAATAGGACCCATGATCCTATCAACCACCCACCAGCACTCCCAAGGAGCTACAGCTCTCCAGAGGCATACAGACCTCAGATCTGTTACCAAGAGAACCTGGAGTAGAGGCAGACCACCTCTACCCAGCATTTCAATGGCTCTGGTGGCATTTTCATACCAGAGAACTCCAAACCACGGAGTTCACCCTTCCCCCAGCATGGCCATGGGTTTATCATTCCCACAGCACCCACCAAGCCGATTACTTTCTCTTCTGGCTTGCATGAAGCACTGGAATGATCCCAAGGAACGACAGCTTAGCGCTGGTGCTGTCGATGTGCCAGGCTCCAAGGAACCTGCTCACGTCATGATCTGCTCAGGGAAGAGAATAAGACATTGCTGGAATTCCTCTCCAGAGACTCCATCCTCACCAGCATGGGCAAGTCCAACCCTGCAAACTGCACGCTCAGTTTGGGTTCAAGGTCCCACAGCAGCTTTGGAAGGACCAGGAGCCTGGCTACTTGTCTACCTGGCTCTTGTCTACCAAGGACTCCAGAATAAAGGATGAATTAGTTAAAAGAAAAATGTTTCCTTGAAGACAGCTGATCTGTGCAGAGGCTTCTTTAAAACCACAAATCCTGAACCACTGACCTAAGATTCAAACTTAAACATGGGAGATTTAGGTTAGAGATAAGGGTTCAGTCTGGAGAAAAGAAGGCTCAGGGGGGACCTGATGGCTCCCTACAAGTGCCTGACAGGAGGATGGAGCCAGGAGGGGCTGGGCTCTGCTCCCAAGGAACAAGGGATGGGACAAGAGGAACCGGCCTCAAGCGGCACCAGGGCAGGTTTAGATGGAGCTGAGGAATAGTTCCTTGCCCAAAGGGTGCTCAGGCATTGGAAGAGGCTGCCCAGGGCAAGCAGGGCTGCAGTCACCATCCCTGCAAGTGTTCACATCCCATGGAGATGAGGCCTCAGTGCCATGGGTCAGTGGTGGCCTTGGCAGTGCTGGGAGCAGTTAGACTGGATGATGTGAGTGGTTTTTTCCAATCTAAATGATTTTTCCCCTTCATTGTCATCTCTATGCTCTTCCTTCTTCTTTTCCAACCTTTTTCCATCCCAGGAGGGCTTAATGTGTTGTTCTGACTGAGCTACTGCTCAGTGCTGAAAGGAGAATGACAAATATCCATGCTAAGAGGTACTGATGGGATTTACCTACTCATCCTACAACTGCTGTGGGGCCAGAGGCCTTCCATCCTGACTGCCAGCCTAGCAGCTTCAGTAGGAGGGAGAGATAATACTTTCAGGAGCTAATTAATTGCAATTGCTGATGCTTTAATGGGAGATGTGAAGTGTAATGGGTGGAGAACTTCCCCAAGTTGCTCCAAGTTCTTCCAGCTGTAAATTAGAAGCCAACATGATGACATAAGCCAGGCTAAGCAGTCTTCAAACATGACAGTCATAAACCATGTCCTGCTGATCAGGTATCAGAGCGAGCTAGAAAACCTCCAGGAATGTTGTATCAATCCCAGACTTTGTTAGAGAAGTCTAACCACGAACTCCAGCTTGAATCAGGCTACCCAAGATGACAATACAAACATAAGCCAAGTGGATTACAAAGTGCATACAAAGCCCATGCTGATGTCTCTGTGGAAAGGATGCTTCTCCTAAAAGCCAAGACCCAATAGCCACGGCTTGCCCACCTTTGCTCTTCTAAACCTGAAAATGTGAGAAGCTCGTTGGTCCTCATCTAGCATGTTCTTCGTATAGCAGGACACACGTGTGGCCTTGAAATATCACTGAATGCTGCTCTTCCAAAGACTCCAATTTCATGTGCAACAGGTGAGGTTAAGGCTAAATCTGTGTGGGATCCATGTGGGTTTATTCAAGAATGAGAAGGGAAGATAACACGGAAGCATAAAGACAATGGAAAAACCGTTTTGCTGTGCCTGGAAGGAAAAGGAAGGGGAATAGAGGAGGAAAAGCAGCACCATCTGCAGTTGAGGGTTATAAGGAGATGTCAGAAGAGTTTAGAGCACCAGAGTAACTCACCCAACTACACATGAAGATGAGGAATAAAAGCAACAACCCTCATTCCACGCCTTCCCTCTGACATTACTAACTACAGAGCAGCTGTGGTTCCTCCTGGAGCAAGAGGCAAGACAAGCCCTGCAGCCTGCAGAGGTGGTGTCACCAGAGCCAACATCACCCACCTGAGCTGTAGCTGTCTGTGGAGCTCTGTGAGATGGAGCGGGACAGCGAGCGGCGGCCGATCTTCGTCGGGCGCTTGTTGAATTCCTGCTTTTGGTCAGCAAACTGGATCTGTTCAAAGACATGGATAGCTCAGTCAGGTGGAAAACACCGTCTGGGATAGATCGATCTCAAGGTCCCAAAGCCTTGAGCAGACACTGACACTATCTCAGTCATGCATTAAATCACAACTCCTGTAGGGACAGGGTACACTCAATTGACTCTTAGTTTAACATCAGACCCTCCACAGATGCAACATCCACAGACTTGGCTTCCAAATACCTTAATGCTCTCTTTTAACCATATAAATCAGAAAGCTTCTCCACACCAACTTAGGTTATTCAACACAAGAGAAGCTCCATTAGGGCCACCCAACACCTGCAGAGCTGATGCAGACACTGACCTATCTCCCAACATTTACTGTGGTGACCAGTTTGAGATGTTGTCTAATCGCTGTATGAAACACATAAAGCAAAAATAACCCTTCAAGTAACAGATACCACTTCTGTATTAAGAACCAGCTGAGATTAGGTGCATACTCGAGGCTGTTGTGACAGGTGGGAGCATGGGTGCCTGGAGAACACAAGCATTTGGGAGTACTGTACTGAAGAGGACACAACTTTATACAACAAGATAAGACATAAAGGACAAAGTGTGTAAATGGAGTGATACACAGGCTGGCAAAGTGTAATTATCCAAGGTGAAGAGCACCTGCACTATCATTCACCAGCAACACCTACAATAACGCCACAGCCACGGACCTAACACCAATGTTTTGTGGCACTTCGTGTCTATCCTGTTGTAGTGGAGCACGTTTCATTGCTGTGGGTGACAAACAGCAACCTGCTCAACTGGAGATGAAGACTCAGGTGTGTTTCCATGTCAGTCATCACCAAGGAATGAAGATTTCAGATTCCACATGAACATCTGTGAAGCCCCAAGACCACCAGTGGGTTTAGGAGCAGCTGAGCACAACCAGGATAGTGCCCCATATCAAATGCTTTGTGTGAAGAAAAGTAAACCAAGGCACTGCTTGTGCAGGCTGATGAGCTGCCAGACCTTCCCAGCTGAGAAGGGGGATCTCCATGAGCATCTGCAGTGAGACGCTGCCAGCCCCACCTTCACTTCACCCTATTTGCTTTGCAGGTGGAAATGTAGTGATGGAATCCCAAAGTGGGCTCGGATCACAGTCAGAGACAGCTCCTGGATTCCTGAGAGGGGAATCCTTCGTTATTTGGAGAGACCTCAGAGCAGCCCCAGTGCCTAAAGGGGCTGCAGGAAACCTGGAGAGGGGCTTGGAACAAGGGCCTGTAGGAACAGGCCAAGGGAATGGCTTGAACCTGCCAGAACAGGGGAGACTGAGCTGATCTCTTAGGCAGAAGCTGTTCCCTGTGAGGGTGCTGAGGCGCTGGCACAGGGTGCCCAGAGAAGCTGTGGCTGCCCCATCCCTGGCAGTGTTCAAGGCCAGGTTGGACACAGGGGCTTGGAGCAAGCTGCTCCAGTGGAAGGGGTCCCTGCCTGTGGCAGGGGTTGGAATGGGATGATCTTAAGGTCTCTTCCAACATAAACCAGTCTGGGATGCTGTGAAATTGGAAACACAACTTCCAACTGCAAATCTCCTTGGACTTTGCTATGAGTAGAAACTGACTCCACCTGGTCCAACATGGTTAAGTATTTACATCCCCAAACACTAAAGCCATTAATTGAGTCCATTAACAACCCCCTGGGGGTATTTTGAGTAGTTTTGTTTAAAGGAGTCATCAAACCAGAAAGAATTTGATCCCATTCTGGGAACTCCAATTTAAGCTCAAGCAGTGACACTTGAAAGTGCCCTTGAGTGACGCTCAGAGCCTCTACCTGGCTTTCAGGCCACAAAGCGAAGGACAAAGGTGAGGAGGGGGGGCTCTCAGGTGGCTAATGCAGGGTACCATGTGAACCCGAAGGCGAGCTGACCCAGGGACAGCCATTCCAAGCTGCTGGAACAAGAACCTAGGAGAGGATTTGCAGCAGCACATGGGGGCTGGCTCCTGCTAATCTTAAACCAAACAAGAGAATGACACTGGCTCAGGAAACACACACGGGAGGAAAAAAAACCCACATCAAACTCAGATTACAGCCAGGAGTCGTCGTGAGGATTAACAGCTCTGATCCTGGTGGAACTGAGTCTTTGCACACACACCCCAGATTTCTTTATATCCCTTGTCTGAGAAGGTGTTGGCCTGAAATCACCTTCTTTTGGAGCAGTTTAGCTTGGGTTCTGCTTCATGTAAAGCAAATCCCTCGATAGCTCAGCAGCTTCATCAAACATCAGGGTATCTGTGGGAACTGATGCTCCTGGCAAAGGGAGATAGGCTGGAAGTGTAGCAAAAGAGGAATAATTCCTATTATAATTAACATTTTCCTTTCCAACATCATCTATTTAATGACATTCAATGCAATTATTTCAAGGGATCCATTAAGATTGGTAATTGCATTCAGAGCTCTCAAAGCACTACCACAGCCAAGACCCACAGGCAGGGATGTGCCAAAAACCAATCATAGAATCCCATACTGGTTTGTATTGGAAGGGACCTTAAGAGGAAGAGGCACCTACAGCTTCTCTGGGCACCCTGTGCCAGCGCCTCAGCACCCTCACAGAGAACAGCTTCTGCCTAAGAGCTCAGTTCAGTCTCCCCTGTTCTGGCAGGTTCAAGCCATTCCCCTTGGCCTGTCCCTACAGGCCCTTGTCCCAAGCCCCTCTCCAGGTTTCCTGCAGCCCCTTTAGGCACTAGAGCTGCTCTCAGGTCTTCCCTTCAGGAGCCTTCTCTTCTCCAGGATGCTCCAGCCCAGCTCTCTCAGCCTGGCTCCAGAGCAGAGCTGCTCCAGCCCTTGCAGCATCTCCGTGCCCTCCTCTGGCAGCTCCACGTCCCTCTTGTGCTGCTGCCCCAGAGCTGGATCAGGGCTGCAGGGGGGGTCTCCCCAGAGCACAGCAGGGGCAGGATCCCTGCCCTGAGCTGCTGCTCATGCTCTGAGGGTGCAGCTCAGCACACAGGGGGGTTCTGGGCTCAGGCACACACTGAAGCTGGGTCATGGCCAGCTTCCCTTCACCCAAACACCCCCAAGTCCTCCCCTTGAACCAGACTTTACAATAAACCCTGCCCCCACCCCTTTAAGGGTTTCAACCTTTTAAATGCTGCCACAGGCTGGGTTGGTTTTAGCTGAACAAGGCACTGAGTGCCAAGAGATGGAAGGAAGCAGCAGAAGAGGAGGCCAGGTCAAGGCTCAGGTCTGATTTTAGGTAAGCAACACCTTTTGGCTTTATCCGCTGAGTAACAAAGGACACCGGAATTTGATTTGTTTAGGATATCCATAGTACCCATGCTGAGTTTTGTATTCCACGGACACATGAAGGGAATAAGACACCAGTAGGAAAAAACCCTTAGGCCAGTTCTCACAACACATCTTCGGTTTTGAGCTGATATCTCAGCAATGCGCACTCCAGCCAGCCAGAAGGAGAAAACCAGACCTTGCTTACCCAGACCAAAACCTGGCTTAAATCCCTACCAAACGGCACAAGGCAACTGACGGCACGGCACAACACAACACGCCATGTTCCGGCCCTGCTTTAAAGACACGGCATTCAAGACAGGGACCAGGAGTGTGATTTGGCTCCAGGCTGTACTCATTCAGCTCACACTGAAACATTTCTGAAGGTAAATGCAACTTTGCCCACCTAAAGCTTAAAGGAAAGGGTGTGAAGCCTCTGAGGGCTGCAGCAGCTTGAATTTAGGAGTCCAACCTGTTCCGCAGCTACAGAAGTGCTGCTGCTTTCAGCCTGCAGCAGGAATAAACCCAATTGAAGCTGCAAAGCTCACCTGCAGAGGCACAAAGGGTTAATGGCTTCTAATTGCAGGTGCTCATTACATTTCACATGAGCTCAGTCTCACTTCCACCTGGGGTTCCTACCACAAAGAGCTGCTCTACACTCCTTCACCACGCTCCAAGTCTCATCATCCAAGGTTTTCCTGCGTTATTTCCCTACTCATGGACTTCTCCATCACGGTGCTCTGAAGAACACCCCTGGAGCAACATGTTTGCTCAACACTTCATCACTTCAAACCTCCTGCTTGCAAGGGAAATGAAGAGAAATGATCTGGGGGTTGGGATTTTCTCTAAGCGGGGGGAAGTCAGCTCCAGAATAGGGAAAATAGGAAGAAAAAGAGGGGGGAAAGAAGGATATAGAGAGAAACAAATGTACTTTTAGATAGAAAAGTGCGATTTTGGTACTAAATAGTGCCCTCACCTGGGCTTTAATCCCTGAGTCCCCATTCACGTTGTATTTCTTCTTGCTCAACATGACAGCACCAGCACAGCACTTCCACACCGTGTGCCACCAGGACAAGGGCTGTGCCCCAGTTTATAGCTTCCAGCCCTGCCAATCCTGATCCTGCCCGCTCTGGTTTCAGCTGCGGGGTGGAGGGAAGGAGGGAGGAGGGATTGGGAATTGCTGGGATTTGCAAACAACCTTTAGTTTGGCAGGAAAGGACCCTAGGATGCAATGAGGCGTTACACCAAACAAGCCCTACTTGTGTTTTAGGGTGAATTACAGAGTTTTCCTGACCTCCAAACACTCGGTGGCGGTATTCCCGGTGGCCTTGCTGGTGTGTGCATAATGATAGCTGGTTTAGAGAGCCAGAACATTGCCCTGCTCACTGCAATTCACTTGCTAATCAGGCTCCTTTTCACCTGGGTTCTCCCCTTCCACTTTGATTTTCCCAATAGCAAATGGTTCCATTAACAGAGACTCATTAGGAGAAAAGTAACTAATAAGCAACTAAAACAAGAAGGCATTTGTTAGATAGCAGGGGAGGGGGTGTAATTATGTTGGTCCCCTGTGGCAGCAAGTGCAGAGTCCTTGGAAAGGTCCAGACTCCGACACCCATCCTGCTGTTCCCATGGTGGACCATTCCTTCTAGAATCCCAGACTGGTATTGGGTTGAAAGGGGCCTTAAAGCTCCTCCAGTCCCAACCCCTGCCACAGGCAGGGACCCCTTCCACTGAAGCAGGTTGCTCCAAGCCCCTCTGTCCAACCTGGCCTTGAACACTGCCAGGGATGGGGCAGCCACAGCTTCTCTGGGCAACCTGTGCCAGCGCCTCAGCACCCTCACAGAGAACAGCTTCTGCCTAAGAGCTCATCTCAGCCTCCTCTGTTCTGGCAGGTTCAAGCCATTCCCTTGGCCTGTCCCTACAGGCCCTTGTCCCAAGCCCCTCTCCAGGTTTTCTGCAGCCCCTTTAGGCGCTGGAGCTGCTCTGAGGTCTCCCCTTCAGGAGCCTTCTCTCCCCCAGGCTGCCCCAGCCCAGCTCTCTCAGCCTGGCTCCAGAGCAGAGCTGCTCCAGCCCTCGCAGCATCTCCGTGCCCTCCTCTGGCCTCGCTCCAGCAGCTCCACGTCCCTCTTGTGCTGCTGCCCCAGAGCTGGATCAGGGCTGCAGGGGGGGTCTCCCCAGAGCACAGCAGGGGCAGGATCCCTGCCCTGAGCTGCTGCTCATGCTCAGGGGGTGCAGCCCAGCACACAGGGGCGTTCTGGGCTCTGAGCTTACGCTTCATCACTTGAGCAATGTCAGGAGGAACCATCTTTCTGAATGCCTGGATTCCACAAAGCAGTGTTTCAGTAGTGCCAGTGTCTTAAATGTGTTCTTAGCCATGGGTATTTATTTGTTTTGAAGGAACAAAGGGAGAAAACAAGAGTTTTCTGTGTGATTAAATCCCAGCCTCCAGCCTTGCTTACAACTTCCAAATCCCCCTGCACCAACCTTGGGACATAAAAAGCAAGTTCTGGAGCCGATTAAAATCTCTCAGTGTATGACAGAACAGGTTGAGTCTGTGGTCTTCAAGAGCTGTCACTGCTGGGTTCCTCATGTGACAAACTGCCAGGGAAAACATCTCATCCATCCCTGGCGGAGTTCAAGGCCAGGCTGGACAGAGCCTTGGGTGGCATGGTCTAGTGTGAGGAGGCATCCCTGCCCATGGCAGGGGGGTTGGAGCTGGATGATCTTAAGGTCCTTTTCAAACCAAATCATTCCACGATTCTATGAATCTCTGTCAAGTGATAAGGTGAATTTAATTGTTATTTTGTTTAAATAAAGAAGCATGAAGATTGTAAGAGAAATGATTTTACAGTGTCTAGAATGGAAAGGACCAAAGCAGGCATTCTGATGTTTCACCAGGGCTTGCAGCTCCCAAACCAAACCTTCTCCTGCCTTCTCATCCCTATTCATGAAGGAAAAACTGGTTTCCTCCAGCATGTGACCTGCCTAAGCCAGATACTGCATCTCCTGCTCCACTTTCCCCTGTGAAACCAAAGATGCGCATGGAGAAATGGGGTGCTGGCATCGCAAAAGCAACTGAGGATGCTCAAGGCCAGGCTGGACACAGGGGCTTGGAGCAACCTGCTCTAGTGGAAAGTGTCCCTGCCCATGGCAAGGGGTTGAAACTGGAGGAGCTTTAAAAGCTACCTTCCAACCCAAATCAACCTGTGATTCCACAATGCTTGAAACAATCAGAAACCACCAGCTTGAACAATGCAGGCAGCTCCTGTTCTGCTAATCCACCTCCCAGATCATATCACTTCAAGAAAGGGACTATCCAAACTCATTTGTTCTATAGTTTCACATGCCTTAAACTAATATGTAATCCTGACAGTGCTGCTCACTGAGCCAAAACTTTCACTGGAGCTCAAAGTGTTTCAGATTCCAGTTCTCCAGGCAAAAGGTCACATGGAACCCAACTCTGGGATTAACACAAACACTTAACCCTTTGGCATCTTCCTTCTGGAAAACAGCTTGAGGATGTGGAGTTAAGGCTGATTTTTAACCTGCCAGAACAGGGGAGGCTGAGCTGAGCTCTTAGGCAGAAGCTGTTCCCTGTGAGGGTGCTGAGGTGCTGGCACAGGGTGCCCAGAGAAGCTGTGGCTGCCCCATCCCTGGCTGTGTTCAAGGCCAGCATCCTTGTAGCCCGAGTCAGAGACTGAAGCTGCTCTGAGGTCTCCACGCAGCTTCTCTCAGTCAGAAAATTCAGGGTTTTACCCAGGAAGTGAAACACTCTGACCCCGTATTCAGCTCACAGCACATTAAATGACTTCAGCTTGTGTTGTTGCTCAGGTCTGTAAAACCCCAAACCTCTATCACAGCCTTGAGGCAGTTCTGAAGACCTAAAACCAATCAATCTCCTCTCAACCATTAGAACCACAGCACACGGAGAACTCATACTTTATCCTCCTCTTCCAAGAAGCAATGCAGAAGGGATTATTGTTATCCTTTAATAATCCATTTGTCAATATTTGGTTAATAACAAGAGGTGTCTGCAGTAAATGTTCAACCTTGGTGAGACCATCAAGACATAAAGGTCCATTTGAATAATAACCTTTAAAGATAATGAACATTTTAAAGCTTAAGCTGATTATTTGTTGCAATGTGACTGTTCAGAAACCACATGAAATGCAAATGTTACAACCCTGATTAAAACCATTGCTGCAGAACATGACCTTAAGGCCTTTTAGATGGAGCTGGATGCCACAGGAGGTTTAAAACACGTATAAAGTCATATCCATGCTGTAGGAGGAGTGCTATGGCCATAAGGTCTATTTAATGTCATCTGGTCCTGCCCCAGCAGCACCAAATCCATAAAGGCAAATATTACAGAGGGGGACAGATCCATAGGGACAGGTTTTCTGCTTGTTTTGAAGCAGAACTCCACAGTTTTACAATCAGCACTGGGAAATCCACATTGGAAATAATAAACATATATTTATTTCTGGGGTTTATGCAAAATGTGTCAGTGCTAAGTCTGAAATGCAAAATTAATGTCAAATAAATCTGACAGAAGTTGAGTGAAGCTGGAAGAATTCATAGAATCCCAAACTGGTTTGGGCTGGAAGGGACCTTAAAGCTCCTCCACTTCCAACCCCTGCCACAGGCAGGGACCCCTTCCATTGGAGCAGGCTGCTCCAAGCCCCTGTGTCCAACCTGGCCTTGAACACTGCCAGGGATGGGGCAGCCACAGCTCCTCTGGGCACCCTGTGCCAGTGCCTCAGCACCCTCACAGGGAAGAGCTTCTGCCTTATCTCCAACCTGAACTTCCCCTGTTTCAGTCTGAACCCATCACCCCTTGTCCTACTTCAGTCTGTAAAAGATGAATGAAAAGCAGAATAAAGTGTAATCTTACCCAAATAAAGCTTAAAAACATGATGGGGAAGGCGGGGGGGAAACCAATTTGGATATAAAAGCGAATAGCGAAGTTTGAATCCCATCACCTTACACAGACTCTGCAGATAGAGATCAAAGCAGCAACACCTCTCCAGGAGCACAGGAACTTTTGGAGTGATTTCAGTATTTTTAGAACTACCAAGAGGGATGAGCTCAAAAAAAGAAGTGGGAGATGAGGGCAGAGCCCTGGGAAGGTGCAACAAACCCTGATGGAGGAGTTCAGTGCTTCTCAAGTACCATGAGCATTTCTGGAGCACAAGACACCTCAGAGGGGCTCAGGAGACCCACAAAGCTGCCATACAACCTCCTGCTTCCTGAGCACATCCTGCTTTTTGGAGCAATGTCATTGTATTTTCAGCTGCTTTGGGAATTCTTGCCACCAGAGGCGCAAAGTGAGGTTTCATATTTGCTGGTATCTCTCCTACTGAGTTTAACCACCAAATGGAAGCTGAGCAGCACACAGTGCCCTCACGGGTGTCTTGTTTTAGAGGGTTCACTCCAATGACAGGCTCTAAACTGATGATCAAAATTAAAGTAGCTGAAAAACCAGGATCTGCTGTGTTGATCCTGATGAAATTCAGCATCTCATTGAGCTTTTTCCTGCTCCCTGCTGCTCCTGAACTGCTATAAAGATCAGTTCTTAATACAGGTGGTGGGGTGGCCCCTGGGGACCATTCCTCCATCACTTCTTCACCTTCAGCTCATGCTGAAGAGCAATGCTGTGCTGGCAGGGGAGGACATCTAAGGGTCCTCATAATATCAGACTTTAAGGACCCTCATTCCAGCTAAACACCATGGCATCCCAAGGTGGAGATCTGAAGATCCCTCCTGACATGAAGCAGCCATCAGCTATGTAAGAAGCTAAATAACTCACCATCCACTCAGGCATATGGAAAGCAGAGGCACTGCTGTCCCACTTCTCCATAGGTGACACCCTCCACGCTCACATTTGTTTGGTAAAAGGGATGCAGTGGGATGCAGCCAAGAAAGCTCCCTGCTCTTGAGCTGTTCACCAGGGGTTCACTGGACAGATCTTCCCCCAACTGAGGTCTTCGTTAGGAGCCAGCCAAGTGTCCAGGGGGGAGATGAGCAGCTCAGTTCCTCATTTCTGGTCACAGTCCAGCCCTGGATGAAGAGCTCAGATCCAGCCCATTTCTGCAGCCATCATTTCACTGTCCCCGGCTCTGATCCATGGTTGAGTTGAGAGAAAACAGAATCAACCTCACCATGGCATAGAGATGTCCATCCATCACCTGCCTCTGACCCTAGAACTGTGACACCATAATCCTAATACCCTGGTCCATACAGCAGCAAGATCGAAGAGCTATACTTAAGTCTCCTGCAATGAGGACTATCACTATCAAAACTACATGCAACTGCAAATAGAACAGCATTTGGACTCCTCTAAAGCTGAAGAGCTTCCAGCTTCACACTCCATGGAGTCAGAAATGAACTTCAGAACCCCGTGGCCTCGCAGAGAAGCAGATGAATGATTTTAAGTGGTTCACATTTAGGTCTGAGGGACGGATCGGGGATGGAGCAGGAAGGCACAGGGATGGAGCAGGCTGCTGGGGCTGCAGCTCCCTCTGCTGAGCACACTCAGCTCTTGCTCTGCAGAAAGCAAACAGCACAGAAAGGACGATCTTGGAGACAGAAATAATGGCAAAGGGATCTCCCACTCCTCCTCCAAAGGTCCAAAGCCCCCAGCTCTGCAACAGCCCGGACTGGGATACAAACAACATGTTGCCTCTTTGCAGTGCTGAAGAGCTGAGCTGAGGTTTGAAATCAACCTACATCTCTTCAGTTTATAGAATCCCAGACTGGTTTGGGTTGGAAGGGGCCTTAAAGCTCCTCCAGTTCCAACCCCTGCCACAGGCAGGGACCCCTTCCACTGGAGCAGCTTGCTCCAAGCCCCTGTGTCCAACCTGGCCTTGAACACTGCCCTGCC